>JAEQML010062547.1:0-24265 GCA_016904865.1 Pissodes strobi | reverse complement strand
TGCATTTATAACCCTTTCTTGCAGCGTGGCCTTTTTAGTCGCTACCATTTCAATCTAGGCCACTCACTCTGCCAAATCAGTAACTCTTGTCCTCTAGCAGTTGCCTGTGAACGCTCCAGTTTCAAGCCATAGAGATTTACGTCCGGTTGCCTCCCTCTAGTGCTTTGATACACGTATTCGTCGACTTGTTTTAGTATAGTGTGTAATGTTAGGACTTATGACTTGCGGGTTCATATTTAAAACCATCAGCATTGAATGGCGCCCTGACTAATCAAACCCAATAAATTTAATTATAAAATATTTTAAACGAAATCAGGATATTGAAAGTGTCCTCAATGAACTCGGCACATCCGTTGTTGCCGCTTACATAATTTCGAACAAAATTTCCAAGTAATGATGACTAACACTACATGACGACAATGATCTGTTATCCAAGTTATTTTTATGTATTATCTAATATGTTATGATGAGTTATTATCGCGAACTTGATATTCAATCCAAATTCCAGAGTGTTTGTTTTGTGGATACTGATTGCAGCAATCTTGTATATGTTGAGATTTTAATGGTGTTTAACCCAACATTTTAGAACAAAACCAGCTTGTTTTAAAAAAAAACGAATCAGAACTATTAATCAACATTTCTAGTTTTTGTTGAAATTTCAATAAATAGTGGTTTTGGAACCAAGATCGTGAAGATGATACACGCCAGTTATCAACACCCCACATGCCTATCACTTTGCATAATACTTAACCGTTTATTTATAGTCCTCCAATATGTTTTTCCGCGTAATTACATCATGACATCCTTTTCTCTCGTTTCCTTTGTAGACGTCAAATTAAAATTTTGTGGAAGAGAGGCACAATCTACATTGAATTAAAGGCCCAGAATAATTAGCGGCCATTTGCATTTTAATTATTGGATGCTCTTGTATAAATTGAACCGTTTTATTCTAGCTTGTTAGAACGGGTTTTTGCCCTCAATTATTTCGCAGAGGTTTTTTTTTCTAATTGGTTTATTGGTGTTAGAGTATTTAGTTATATAACATTGAAATTTTAAGATTATTTACGAATGTTTAGTATAAAGGCTAACTAAAAGAAATTTGGAAATAATATGTGAAAGTTTCACCATTAATAATAATTGTGTAGATCACAGAATACTGCTGTGGAAGCTGGAGGTGTATGAGTTTACGGGAGCAGTCTTAGAGTGATTTCATTCTTATTTGTCAGGGCGTGCGCAAGCGGTTAGGTTAAATAATACCAGCTCGGAAGGACTAAATATTAATACCGGAATTCGGCAGGGCTCCGTACTGGGGCCAATGTTTTTCTCGATTTATGTTAATGATCTGCCTGAACTTTCAATAGTGGGAAACTTCACGATCTTCGCAGACGACACCACCGTTCTCTGGCACGATTCGGATCCTGACAGATTGAATGAAAATGTGCAATCAGATCTGTTAAAAATAAGAAAATGGTGTGACGCAAATTTATTAACTTTTAATATAGGGAAAACCAATATTTTACATTTCAAATGTGTCATGGGGAACGTTTATTTAGAAAATAAACCTATTGCTGCGCCCAGTTTTAACAAATTCCTGGGCTTATCAATTGACAGCTCTCTTCAATTTGAGAACCACATCTTGAATGTGTGCAATAAAATCTCATGTGGTTGTTATGCCTTGAGGATTAATCGAATAACTTAGACTTCTCTATTGCCAGGGCTGCAAACTTTGCTCTAATTGAGTCCCACCTTCAATATGCCATTTGTTTTTTGCGCTCTTGTTCTGATTACCTTTTCAATTCAGTGTTTTTGTTGCAAAAAAGAGCAATTCGATATTTATCGGGAGCCAAGGTTCGTGATTCCTGCCGCCCCTTATTTTTGAGACATGCAATCTTGACATTGTGTTGCCTGTTTATTTTGGAAACAGTCCGCCTATCTTTAAGAAATATTGAAGCGAGTTGTCTTTGAATGGTCCTTACAATATCCGCCAGACTTATACTCTCAGATTGCCTATCCCGCATTCGGAACAAATTAAAAGCCAGTATGTATGGAGGCAAACTTTTTAATCATCTTCGTATAAGGCTAAGAGGGCTGTAAAGTGATAAAGAGTTCAGGAGGCAAACAAATAACTTTTTGGCTGATAAGGCATATTACAGTTCAGAGAGTTTTATAATGACTCTGTTAAATGTCTTGTTTGTTTTTATCTGTTCCATTTGCATTTTTGCTTTGCATTTTCTTTTCTTTTTTTCTCTCTTTTGTCTCTTTGTTGTTGCTTTGTGAACTCGTTTTATACTCCAATAAAATTGTTACCAGTGACGTCCGTACGGGGTTTGAACTGAATATTTTTAATGAAAAAAATGGTACGCCACGGATTTTTCTAAAAACCAAATTTATTTTTAAAATCCTCATCTGTTTTGGAGCAAACTTTGTCCATAGACTGACTTACGTACGATGCACCGTTTTCGCGTAAAAAAAAAATAAAAACCAAAAAATGTTTTAAACATTTTATTGTTACGTTTTTCCCGTGGGTTCTTAACAGAATTACAACTTTGCTATTTTCAACTAATACTCTTTTTATTCACTACCACTGTATACAATTTAATACTCTAAACTACTCTTATAACTTTACAACTAATATCTATTCAACACTCAATGATTAACTGAACTGAACTAACTAACATTCGCCTTAGGTCTGCTTATATATAATCTCAAATCTATCCCGAATATTCAGGAAGTATTCCGAGGCCACTCTATATGGTCTCGACGAGGCCATCGAAATAATTCCAGTCCAGCGATCCTGAAACTTCGCGGCCCGCCCGGCGATGATTCATACGGACAGAGAAGCAAGGGGCACGGCGCGGCGGCTAGTTCTATAGGGTAGCACAAAAACGTTCGGATGGTTGTTAGTCGTGACATTGCCTCCCTCTTAAACCTGATCGTCCCGATCAGATACTGCATGTCCGTGGTATGCTTTCAGTCTGTCGAGGTGAACAACTTTTAGTTTGCTTCTAGGACTACGCTGAATTCTATACACAACGTCATTAATTCTTTTGATGACTGTATAGGGTCCTTCCCATACTGGCGTTATCTTGGGAGATCTTCCTTTCTTCCTTTGCGGATTATATAACCAGACTTTATCGTTCATCTGAAATCCCATAGAGTTAGCTTTGAGATCATATCGTGTCTTCAATCGGTCACTGGCTTTCTCCGTGTTTTCTCTGGCTAATTCATGGATGTATAGTAACTTTTCCTTAAGGGAGTCCGCGGAGTCTTGAATTTCCATATCCTGGTTGTCTGGCGTTCCGAATAATAGGTCGCAGGGTAAGCGGAGTTCTCTTCCAAATAAAACCATAGCTGGTGTTAGTCCTGTCGTGTCATGGACTGCTGATCTATAGGCCATTAAGAATAGTGGTATGTGTTGGTCCCAATCCTTCTGATGTTCATCTACGACCTTTGACAAATGTTCTTCAATGGTCTTGTTAAACCTCTCAACCATGCCGTCTGATTGTGGATGTAAGGCGGTAGTCCGTGTTTTATGGATGTTGAGTAAATCACAGACTTTCTGGAAAACCTTGGATTCGAAGTTGCGTCCTTGATCTGAGTGCAGCTCTAACGGAACACCAAATCGGCTGAATAGGTTATTCACAAGGACCTCTGCTATGGTAACAGCTTCTTGATTGGGGATTGCAAAGACTTCAGGCCATTTACTGAAGTAGTCAATTGCCACTAAAATGTACTTGTTACCATTATTTGTTTCTGGAAAAGGGCCAGATACGTCCATGGCGATACGTTCAAACGGTAGGCCCACATTATACTGTTTCATTTTGCCCCTAGATCTTGTTTTGGGTCCTTGGCTTGCGGCACAGGTTGAGCACTGCCGACACCACGATTTCACATCCTGGCAGTAGTTGACCCAGTAAAATCTGTCGCGAATCTTGTCAATCGTTTTGTTCACTCCCAGATGAGCACCGGACTTTCCATTATGAACTTCTTCCAGAACTTCCGATATCTTCCTCCTTGGTACTACTAACTGTGTCTTCACTACTTTTCCATCGGCGCTTTCCCAGGCTCGTTTAAGAAGTCCATTTTCCACCACCAGGGAGTCCCACAGAGTTTTAAAAGCAAGTCCTTTATTTGATATCTCGCTCCAGCTTGGTCTTCGTTGCTGTTCTTCTTTAGCTCTTAGCAATAGTGCTATTTCACTATCTTCAAGCTGATCTTTTTTAAGTTACTCTGTGGTCCACTGCTAATCAACCTCAAATTTCGTTAGTCTAATCGGAGTAATTCCTTCTCGTT
Source organism: Pissodes strobi (assembly GCA_016904865.1). Lineage (NCBI taxonomy): Eukaryota > Metazoa > Arthropoda > Insecta > Coleoptera > Curculionidae > Pissodes > Pissodes strobi. Next base: position 19,972 of record JAEQML010062547.1, on the reverse strand, counting down.
GATCTACTCTCTGGCAATGCTTACAAATATCCGCGCATGGTCTTCTGGATAAAGCATCTGCATTATTATGCAATCTCCCTGCCCTGTGCTTAACCTTAAAGTTATATTGTTGTAACTTTTCAAGCCACCTGGCTACTTGTCCTTCAGGTTGTTTCATATCCAAAAGCCATTTAAGTGCTGCATGATCAGTCCTTATCAGAAATTGTTGCCCATATAGATATTGATGGAAATGCTCAACAGACCGTACTATTGCCAAAAGCTCTTTTCGGGTTACACAGTAGTTACGTTCAGGTTTCGAAAGTGTTCGACTGTAGTATTCGATAACCCGTTCTTCTCCTGCTTGTACTTGAGATAAAACTGCTCCGATGCCGGTGTTGCTGGCGTCTGTGTCCAATACAAATTTACCCTTTTGTTCCGGATATCCCAATATTGGACTAGAACATAGAGCCGCTTTTAATTTCCTGAACGCAGAATCACAGTTATGATCCCAGTTATAATTTGCTCGTTCTTCAGTGAGCTTATGTAAAGGTGCAGCTATATTTGCAAATCCTTCGACAAATCTTCTATAATAAGTACATAAACCTAGGAAACTCCGCAGTTCGTGTTTGTCGCGAGGACGAGGCCAGTCTTTGATTGCTGTTATCTTTCGTTGATCAGTTTGGATTCCCTCTGATGATACGACGTGTCCGAGAAATTCAACTTTTTGTTGGAAGAGAAAACATTTCTTTGGATTCAGTAAGAGCTGAGCATTCTTGATCCTAGTAAAAACTTCATGCAGGTTTTGTAGGTGCTCTTCGAAAGTTTTTCCCATTACCATTATATCATCATGATAGACCAGGCATGTCTTCCAAGTGAGGCCTCGTAGAACAACTTCCATAAGACGCTCAAAAGTAGCGGGGGCATTGCATAGTCCGAAGGGCATAACTTTAAACTGATATAAACCACTTCCGGTAGAGAAGGCAGTCTTTTCCTTATCCTGTTCGTCAATGCCTACTTGCCAGTATCCGCTCTTTAGGTCGAGTGTTGAGAACCAATGAGAACCTGCTAGTGTCGTCAACGTGTCGTCAATTCTGGGAAGTGGATAGCTGTCCTTCTTGGTGACGTCATTGAGCCTTCTATAGTCCACGCAGAATCTGGTAGTCCCATCCTTCTTGGTGACTAAGACAACAGGAGATGACCATGGACTTGATGACTCTTCAATAATTCCATCTTCAAGCATTTTATCCACTAATGTGGTAACCTCTTGCTGCTTCGTCACTGGTAACCTCCGAGGATGCTGCCGTATGGGGTGAGCACTCCCAGTGTCGATTTTATGTTTTATGATGTTCGTTCTTCCAGTATTGCCATTTTTCTTTTCAAAGGCTGTACTCTGCTCTTTGATAAATTGTGTAGCTCTCTTCAGTTCTTCGGAAGACAGATGTTGCCACGACTTCTGGAAATGTTCTAGGACTTCCTTAGGTGATGTTGAGGGTGTTACTTCTGACTGCGTTTCGCAACTGGTTACCCACTGCACCGGCTCGCAAGTGGCTATTACATCTCCTTTATTGATTTTGATGGAATTGGATGAAATATTTGCTATCCTTATCGGTATTTCGCCGTCGGTTTTGACTAATGCTTTGCCTACGAGGTGTTTGCAAGGCAAATCGTGGTGTTGGATAAGTTCGATGCAGCCTCCAAAATCCCTCTCCAATTTCCCAAAAATTATCTGCTCGGTATTTCCGCTTATTCTGACAGTACATGCCGCCACTACTTTAGTCGGTGTGCCATCGTCTGTTTTGTTAAGGATGAACTCTTCGGTGCCAAACTTCAGAAGATTAAGCTTGTTGTCAAAAGAGAATCCATGTTGACCGATGAGATCCATCCCCAAAATAAATTCGTCCTCGATGTTGGCGACTAACACTGTGTGGTGTAGTTTAATTCGTCCTAGTTGAAGTTCGATATCCATTTCCCCAAGTACTTCAGCTCTCTCACTGGTAACTGTACGTAAAACTACATTCTTTGATATGGGTAGAACTTCTACTCTATTCACTTTGTTGGACTTTATCAAAGACACCGCCGCACCAGTGTCAACCAACAGTAATTGTTATGGCTCTTCCGTTGATCTTTCCTGTAATTGTTAGACGGCTTTTCCTAGGCTTATTATGGAGACGATCCTGGGGGCTTTATCTTCTTTAGCCAACACCCGCCCCGCAATGTTGACTAATTGAAGTTTTCCTGATTTGACTTGAAGGCCCTAGCGTCTCTGGATGGAGATCTAGACCGTGGTTGTACTCGGCAGTCTCTTTTGAAATGCCCAGTCCTGCCACATTTATAGCACTGATTTGATGTATTTCGGTTACGTGGCCTATCTTCCATTGGCTCCCTGAATCTCCCCGTGGCCTGAAGAACTTCCGTTAATTTCTTCAAAATTTCGCCCATCTCAGTTAATTCACAGCTGTTTGTGGGCTTTTCTTCCTGGATGGATACGACCCTGATTTTTGGCTTGGATATGTTACAGGCCGCCTCGATTTCTAGGGCTCAACCCAAAGCTTCGCTGCTGTTATCAAATTTGGCTAGGCGTAGCATTTTCTGAGTTTCTGGATCTCTAATACCATCCACGAAATATTGGGCAGCAAGTTCCTCTTGAAATTCTTCTGTTGCTCCCGGGTAGGCCAATTGAATGAGACGCCTGATGTCTGCCTCAAATTCTTGCAGGTTTTCACCAGGCTTCTTATGTCGGGACTTAACTTGTGCCTGATAGAGCTGTCTTCTAAGTTGGTCGCCAAATCGTCTCTCCAGGACAGCTACAAGTATGTCATATTTCCCCTGTTGGCTGATGGGAATTGTCTGCAGTAGTTCCAGGGCAGATCCACGAAGCGCTACCACTAGTGATGTAGCCATTTCTTCATTATTCCAACCGTTGGCAACAGCAGCGGCTTCAAATTGCCTTTTGTACACTGTCCAAGATGTTTGACCGTCATAGGGTGGAGGTTTAATGTGTTGTCCTGTGCCGAATACCCTCTCGGTGGATCCTTGATTTTTTAGTCTGGAAACTTCTGCTTGTAGATTCTTCATTTCTTTCTGTACATCTCCTGCTTCTTTTTGTACAGTTACAACTTCTTTTTGTATATTGTTTACTTCTTTTTCAAATTTCTCATTTTGCCCGTCCAATATTTTCTGTAATTTTCCTTGCTCGCCTACAATTACATCCATCATCCATTTTTGCAACTGTTCCTGTTCTGCTTGCCTTTTATCTTCTTGATCTTGTAAAATTTTCTGAAGCCGGTCCTGTTCTGCTTGCCTTCTACGTTCATCCTGTTCCCGTTCCGCTTGTCTTTTATCTTCTTGATCTTGCAGAATGTTCTGAAGCCGGTCGTCCTGTTCTTTTTGCCTTTTATCTTCCTGGTCTTTTAAAATTTTCTGAAGCCGGTCCTGTTCTGCTTGTCTTTTGTCTTCTTGGTCATGCAAAATTTTCTGAAGCCTGTCCTGTTCTGCTTGCCTTTTACGTTCATCCTCTTCCCGATCCGCTTGCTTTTTATCTTCTTGATCTTGAAAAATTTTCTGCAGCCGGTCCTGTTCTATTTGTTTCTCAGCATTTAGATTTTCCATGAAAACGGCCAACATTTTATTAATTTGCTCCATTTCTGCCGTTTGTTGCCTTGTATTGACCATAGAATGTTATAAACTTTTACCAGAATCCACCAATCAAACGGTCTCGTTGACGTACTTGTACCTCTTCTTTCCTCGAAAAATACTTCACAAGTCCGGTCCCTTCACAATCCGACTTCTGACACCAAATGTTACGTTTTTCCCGTGGGTTCTTAACAGAATTACAACTTTGCTATTTTCAACTAATACTCTCTTTATTCACTACCACTGTATACAATTTAACTCACTAAACTAGTCTTATAACTTTACCACTAATATCTATTCAACACTCAATGATTAACTGAACTAACTGAACTCTCCGACTGACTGACTAACATTGGCCTTAGGTCTGCTTATATATAATCTCCAATACATCACGAATATTCGGGAAGTATTCCAAGGCCACTCTATAAGATCTCGACGAGGCCATCGAGACAATTCCAGCGATCCTGAAACTTCGCGACCGGCCGGGCGATGAGTCATACAGATAGGGTAGCGAGCGGCACGGGGGCGGCTAGTTTTATAGGGTAGCACAACAACCATAGATAATATATAAAAAAAAATAGATAGGCAACTTCCGAACAACGGGCTGGACCTTATTGCTAGTAGCGCCGTGCTGCGACCTGTGTGTGAACTATATAGGCGATCCAGTGGATGGCGGGCTTTTTAAAAAATCTTCGTTTGGGAATAGAATTGTTTATCAAATATTTTTTGTTAAACGCCAAATTTTCAAAAGTTAATTATGAACAAATACCTGTTTAAATACTTCTGAAAAAGCATGACCTAACACATACAAATATTTAATAAAATAAATTCAATAAATTTAAAGATAAATATTAAGAGCTCAAAGCACCCACCAAATTATCGTAATTTAGGTGTATTATTAAGGAAAAGCGGAAATAACAGGAAATTTTGATATTTACTTTCAATTCAATAAAGTAAGTGGCTAATCCTTTTAAGAAATTGCTTTTGAACAACTTAATTCATGTTTTTCATGAATTTGAAATAAATAGGTACCTATAGCAAATATTGTTTTAACACCTCGTTTTAATGAGATTTCTAACTTAAATTGCAATATTTTACATGAAACTTTTAAGATTTATAATGGATTTATTGAATTTGTTTTAATACAGGTATTATGTGTCTAGTCACACTTTTTCAAATGCATTTAAATATTTGTTCATAGTTAAAACTGAAAATTTAGGGTTTAACAAAAAATATTTAGTAAACAAAATTTAATGTTGAAAAGTGGAACTTAAAACAGTAAATAAAAGTTAATCATAGTCAAAGTCAAAATAAGCTTTATTATCTAAAGACAGGTGTCTCATTGACAAAGCAGTATTTAAAATAATGAAAATATATGTACGTACAGAAACAAAGTAGCTTAACCCGAACAACAATTTGTTAATAAAAATACACACAAAGAATCAAAAACCATAGCACATTAAAAGTGATCGCAATAAAATTCATTAAGACTATAATACGCTCCAGCAACTAGCAAATTCCGGACTCTCTTCCTAAACAGTTTCAGAGAAGCAAGAGATATTAAATGCCTTGGAAGATGGTTTAAGATTTTAATGCTTTCTTATATGATTGACTTTTTAATCCAGGCGGAGTGGGGTATTGGTAACAATAAATTAGTGACATTACGAGTTACATAAGATGAATTTTGCGAGGTAAAGTTATGTTTATTTTTATGAATGAGAGTTGCCGTTTCTAAAATAAATAGACCAGACAGAGTCAAGATCTTCTCCCCTTAAAACAATGGTCTACAGTGATCCTTGTTTTTTGCTGCACAGATATATCTAATGGCACGCTTCTGAAGAACAAAAAGATAGTCCATAACATACTGGCTACAAAACCCCCAAAAGCCTATCCCATATCTCAGTCTCGATTCAATTAGGGCAAAATATACATTTTTTGCCAATGAGTGTCCAAAGTCAATGGCAGTTATTTTAACTGCAAAGCAAGCAGATGCAATTTTTTTAGAAAGGGACAGAACATGAGGCTTAAAGCTCAATTCACTGTCAATTACTAATTACAACTCCCAGAAATTTAGATCATAGAGACAAAATAAAATATACTTTTGCTGTTTGTTCCATTCCTAAAAATAAAATATCAAAAAACATGAAATTTAAAATTGTTAGATTAAAATTATGATTTCAAATTTTTCATTTTTGCAACCCTTTCTTTGTATTTTTGATGTTTCTCATGTTTTTTTAAAGCATACATTTTTATTTTATCATTTGAGGAAGAAATCCATATAAATGTATGCAATTTTGATATATAATGAAACAGCATTTTCAATACATAATGATTTTTGCATTTAAATATGGAAACGTCATCTTTACATAAATGCTTCAAAAAAAAAATCAAAATTGTCGTTACATTTAAGGAAGAACATATTTCTGGTAAAATAGTTGCAACCAAATAAATACATTTCTGGAAGAATGAGTTAAAATGTGTTGAAGGTGCTAGGAGGGCTCTTGGAGAATAAGCTCGACCTTCAATTAGAAAATATTCTTCTCAACTCCTATCACCTTCAATTAAGTTTTTTCTACACACTTCATATATTTGAATTCTCTTTATACATGATACATGGATACAGAACATTTTCCCTTAGATGTTTTATGTGGAGTTCCTTTAGGTGAAACAGCAGCATGGGAAGGTGATTCAAGAAAACTGCTACTTGGTTGAATAATTCCAGAGGTTGAAGCTAGTACAGTATCTTGATTTTCAATAATTTTACTGGATGAAGCAGGAATCACTTCTCCCGTTGCCATTTCCAAAGTACTTGATCCTGCAGAATAATTAAAAAAAAATAAATACTTACAGTGAAAGGCTTCTACATAATAATACACCAATCAACATTCAACTGTTAATAAAATATTTTTAGAAATAATAAAATAAGTACAAAATTTTCTTTTATATATTTTTCATAAATACCATTTTTAAAATTAACATACCATCAGTTTCGTTCTTTGGCAAAAATAATGTAGGAACAGCATCAATTTTTATAAGCGAGTTTCTTCGGCTTCCAATAAAAAGAGATTCTGGCCCAAAGTGTATGTGACACACACGGTATGACTTCCTAACCCTTTCTATTGACTTTTCTTGCAAATCATGTCTCCCAATTTTAATAAGCCAGATATTGTGTAGCTGAAATTAAAAAAACTCATTAATGATATTTTATATGGTTTGTGAAACTCAGGTACAATGTTACATCATAACGGTGACACTAGAGCTGGGTTCGGGTATTAAAATGGAGTAAAACTGGATTTTCGGACACGTAATCTTGGAGCGTATGTATCAAAATGTATAGTCGAATGATTCGGAGTTGTTGGGCCTGGGAACGACAGATTACTGACGGATTCAAGACAGCTGTTTTCGATTTTCAATTTTCAGGAAAAGTGTTTTTTTAAGAGAATTCGGACACAATGTTTGCTCAATTACAAATTTTATTAATGTTTTGTTACACAGTACCAGTGATCCATTAAATATAACTGGGTTACCGGCCTCGTCTACAACAGGACAATGTAGATATTTACTTATTTCCATATTTTTATAATCTTGGAATACACATGGCCACAAAATTTGTGCATGTGACCCAAACAAAATTATAATTCTCAAGAAACAAGACACAAAATGAAAATCAAAAATGACACTTCTCGGTCGATTCTCAAACTACGCAGGCTCACTCCAATATCTTTCTTCTGCGAGGTGGAACTTTTGGAGTAAACTCTTTTTATCCCACTCTGTAATAGTCGAACGCTGAGAGAGCTACTCCATTTGCACAAAAAGCTTTACCCGAGCAGCTGGAGTACTTTTAGGTATGCATGGAGTGAATGGCATGAACATCCCGAACGCGCCTTATGAAACCTTATAAGAATAGGATTCATAATATTGACATAACATTGTACCTGTGTTACAAACATTGTACATATTATTGCACTGATGCAGATGATAAAGAAACAATGAAGGATTGTACTTTTTGGAGTTGTTTTGACAAGAAATAGGACCCAGTTATTCCTCATTTTCAAACATCATGTCTTGCTCAAGTGTAAAAATTATTGTCACAACCATCACATCAGACAGACAGACTATAGGAAATAGTAGCCCTTATTTTATTTTAATTTTATGTTAAGTAAGTACCTATTTGTCTGTAAACTTAAATCCAGTGTAATAAATAAGAATTATAACTCTGTCTATTCTTTTCTATTAACATAAAAAACCAAATACACCCTTTTTGTGGTAAGAAAAAGCTTGAATTCATTCAAATAACATATTTATATCAATTTAACTTTAAATAAAAGTCAAATGTGGGTTAGGATTGAACTGTTTGGATGAGTGACATGGTCAAACAAATTTAAATGTGTTTTTGTAGGTACTACACTACACTTTCTGTGTAATTTTTTAATATATAGCTATATTTAATTGTAAAACTTACCTCTGGTTCCTTGGGGAAGGTATGCATTTGGCACTCTTTATTGGTGTTTTTACAGTCAGGTACACAACAAAAATAAACCATTTTTATACAGTTTTAAAAAGTTCAGTTCAGTTTTCGGATAAAAAATCGCACACACACACAAATCAATAACTCAAAAATATGTAAGAAAATCTCTATAATCACTAAAATACCGACAAAAGCTCTCTCTAAATGCAACGATTAACGAAACACGAAAGAAGTAATAATAATAATGGCGTCTTCCGTCTTCCTTCGTCCTTGTCAGTCCATGGTTTTTAGCGCATGCTCAGTTTAAAATAATGCGTATAGCGCCCTTCTGCGACCTGTGTGTGAATTATTGTCAAGGATCTGTCATGCCCATAACAGTTTCCCGGGTATGCACAACAACGTTCGGACGGTTGTTAGTCGTGACAATATTAACATTTTTAAAACAAGACTAAAGAAATACTTGGTAGAGAAAAATTGTTATAGTGTGGAAGAATTTTGTTAATTGTTAGCTGTATACTTGTGTTTTATGATGTTTTGTCTGACTATTTTGGTGTACTGTACTTATATTATATGATGTATTTGCTGACTGTTTTAGTATATGTTTCTTACATTTTCTTTTTTGACCTTTTCTTCTATTATCGTGACTTTGTGTACTTTTCAATTGAAGAAATAAATGCTTTGATTTGGTTTGATTGGATTAGGTACGTTTTTGATCTAAGAGTTCTGGGGAAGGATATTGTTTATAGAAATCATGTAATAAGTTCAATTGTTCCCTCATTTCTCGTAGTTCTATGGTAAGCCAGGGTAACATATTCTTTGATTGCACTTTATTTTATAGTTTTTTTCAGGAAAAGAGCGTTCAAATGCTTCTTGAATTACTTTACAAAATAGCTGATATTTTACATTAACATCTTTTTCATTATCTGACAGAAATGACCACTGGTAGCGTTCTACTAAATTATAAAATCTAAATTTACCTTCTTCATTTAAAGGTCTAAATATTTTTGATGCTATTCTATTATTGTTAGTTAAATCGGGAATTGAAAAGTGAAATTCTAAAGCGTTATGATCTGACAAATTATTATCTACTACAACCACGTTAATCTGATATATGTTATCAAAGTTGACAAATATATTATCTAGGCAGTTTTGAGGGCGCGTTGCAACCTCTACCTGCGCATGGAAACCATGAGATTCCAACAAATCAATTAAAGATTTCGCTTCATACTGGTCTGTTCCAAAATGTACATTGAAATCTCCCACCAGAATAATTCTCATCCGATGTCCCACGCTATCGATGGCTCGAGCTAGCTGTGTCATAAAGATGTTGAAGTCTCCGAGTGGAGACCTGTAAATACATATAATAAATAGATCAAAGGATTTCACAAGTACACATACAACATAGTTCGATGCTCCTTTCCATTGCATATTCCTGGACCTTAGTGATGGTATTAGATTCAAGTGTCAAGCTTGTAAGGATTGCTGCTCCACCTCCCCTCATCTTATCACGGCAGTATACCGAGCCCAAATTGAAACCCTGAACAAGGAATTCTGCAGCCTCTTCATGGCTTAGCCAATGCTCACATATACACAATATGTCCAACTCCCTGTCAGCCACGTAAAGGTGAAACTCATCCTATTTGTTTCTTATTGACCTTAAATTTTGATAAAAAAAAAGTCTAATTATTTGATGTGATGCATGATCTGAGGAAGTCGGACATTCCTGTGTAGCTAGTACATGATGCACTGCTAGAAAGATATCTTGAAATTCCATATCAACTCCCACACGAAAGCTGCTCTTTATGTGATCCTTTTTTGTGCGGATTTTTTCACAAATAGAATCTATTTTCATGTTTGTTTTTATGTAAGTCGATACGGTTTTTGGAACCGTTGATGGAGATATACCAGACACAAAGAACCAGGATGTTCTGGTGGCTACCTGTAAGCTGCTCTCCGCTATGTCCTTTTATCCTCTTACCGGAGCAGGTTTAGGAACTTTAGGGTAATTTTCCCGTGGCTTTCGTCCCTTTTTATAATGAACTTCGCTCCACAGCTCTTCCTTTTCTTTGTTGTCATTTATATTTTTGAGGTTATCTGCTCCAACACATGTATTCTCTCTAGCAATAATCGGTTATTTACCTTTAAAATTTGATTCTTGTCTGTTGTTTCTTCAACAAGCTTCTTGAGACACTGCAACTCTATTTCTAGTTTTACATCCGAAATTCTCTCGCTATCTTGCCTTTTTTGTGACTTTCCTTAAGGATTTTAACCTTATCATCCATTTTTGCCAATATTTGCTTAAGGTGTTTGATTTCTTCCTCTTGCTTTGCAGTTTTATCTGCCTGAATTGAGGTTACATTTTCACCACACCATGTTAAGCTTGCTTCAATAATGATTTTCACTCTTGTGGCAAAATCTGATGGCACAGGACTTATGGAAGATTTTGCCACAAACTGCACATATAATATAAGCATTTTGTCTTGATTTACAGCATTCAAACAATATTTTACTTTGCGCGACATTATTTTGCTGCTCGTTAGTCGGCTCCATTTTCTACCATTGTTGCATAATAAACGTTTTTTATATTCCATTCTATTCTTTTTCACTAATGTAAACATAAATACAAATAACACTGTAATTCTTAGTAATTTTTTTGCTTAAATTCAGTTTATTTACGTTTTATTTTTATATTTTCAATTTGCAGGTGAAAAAAGCCTTCGAATATGCATTCACTATCTTAACGAACGTGGTGCACCCGTTGTCGACGCACAATGATTGCGCGAGACAAAGCATCTTGGGACGAATCGTACGTGTCAGCGACAAGGTAGTGCAGCACCGGCGACGCATCGAAGAAGAGTCACGCGCCGCCCAAGGCGGCCTCCAAGGCGGCTGTATGCCGCCCGCTGTCGGGAACATTGTGGCCAAGCCCTCACGATCGTCAAGTACGGGCAGTACGAGTAGCGCGGAGGAAAGTGGTGTCAGCTCCGAGGTGAGTGGGATAAATGCGATAAGTTCCTCAGTGGGGTTAGTTTGGGTTAGTTAGTTAGTTAAGCATAGTTTCTTCTGCCACTTAATATATATATCGACATTTTTTCTTTAGAAGCTTGTCCTCAGGTTGATATAGTGTGCGCAGATGTGACATAGTTTCTCAATACCTATATAGGTTATTACGTGATATGGAAGTGTTAATTACTCCAATGCTCAAACATGGTTCCAGTATTCTCCCTATTATGGTTAACGATGTGAATCTTTTAGCATATTCAGCTGTCTGATATATGCCAATTATTTGACGTTTTTGACATTGAGAACATATCGAATACTCTTCAACTAAATGTGGCGTGAAACTAAAAGATGTTTTCTTGGAATTAGTTACATAAATCAGTTGAGCACGAATGTCACAGTTTGCATATAGAACAGTTTGAGATTCCTAGATTTTCTGGAAAGAAATGTCAGGTACAGGGTGTTTTTAAGCTACAAACAAAAATAAGAAACAAAATTGTAAGGTTTTTAATGTAGTTTTTGCACACGTAAAGGAAAAACAAAAAATTGTATAGTATACAGGATAGATCAAAAAGAAACATTTTTTTAAATATTTTTTTCCATTTTTTATTGGATCTTTCGATTCTACGTAAAATTCTATGGATTTTTAATGTAATACACTATATGCCAATTCCTAATACTTTAGGACTTATTGGCAGTTAAAGTCACTATTTTTTAATTATATTAATAATTCTTAAATCATTTTTAAAACAGAAGATACAAAATATATTATTGAAAGTCGAGGAAAATCCTAACATTTCTTTATAGAAAGAACTAAAGAAGAGCTTATGGGACAAATTTATAAAATACTTAAAACCACTGAATACAATACATGGTTATAGGATTTTAAAGCAATTTTTAAAAACAGGCTTTGTCATTAGTTAAAATGCTGTTACACGTTTTCAATACTAAAGAACAAAATATATATCTTAATCTAATCTTAGAAATAGTCTTTACAATGTAAATTGCTCAACCGGTCCGCCATTTTCTTCAATACATATTAGGTAGGTTCTTCGCAACCTTTACAACGCATCCAAAATCGATTGAGCATAATTTTGATTGAAATTTTGAATTTCGGCACGGATAAGATCCTTTAAATGGTCAAAGTTTTCAATATTATGGGCATTTACCCGATCTTTTAAGGTTCCGCACAAAAATGCATCCATGACCGTTAAATTCGGACTATTAGGCGGCCATTTTATTGGTGCATCTCTCTCAATCCATTGGTGAAAATTTTGACTTAGGTGATTTCTTATGGCTATTACATTGTGAGGTGGAGCTTCTTCTTGTTGAAAAACAATGTGTCTCACCTGCTTATCAAAATAGTCCTCTAATTATTTCTGCAGAAAACTTACATATTTCTATCCGTTTAAAGTTTCGTTAAAAAAATAAGGCCCTATTATTTTGTTTGCCAAAATAGCACACCATACATTAACGGTTTGGCGGCCTTGAAACTTAAATTATCTGTAACAGTGGGAATTTACTGTCGCCCGCTGCCTAATATTTTTCCTATTGATCGTGCCACTGGTTGAAAATGACGATTCGTCTGTCCAAAATACTGTTTTTAGATAATTGTTGTTTAAATTTACCTTCTCCAACATGGTTTGGCAAAATTCCACCCTTTTTTCTCTCTGCCTCGGTGTTAATTTGGGTGTAGGCCTAACTTTGAATGCTTTATATCCAGTCTTTTTTAGTGTTTTTCAATTTTTCCAAGGGACGTATTTTATGAATCAGCATGCAAGCTCTTAGTTCTTTCGATACTGCAACACGTTCTTTTCTTATTAAAGTTTAAGAATAGCGTAAAGATTTTTATTTTTATTTTTTTTAATTAAAAAGAAACCTGGCCCCGGAGAGTCGTGTTACAATTCCCCGGCCCCAATAGTGGGGTCGTTTGAGCGCCACCCGTTCTATCCAACTAAACGGAAAAAGCTCTGCTGGTGATATGCAAGGTGGCTAGGTCGGCTCATTAAATCAACCGGTACTTAATTTCAAACCAACAAGAAAACGAGAATATAGGCTGGCTTATTAAATCAATAATTAATCAATTACCTTAACTTATCAAGAAACCACAATCTAAAATTTAAGGAACAATGTATTTCTACTAAGTTCTTTTTTTTTTTAAACAGCAACAATTTATTTGGAGTAAAATGTTAAATGAAAATGCGGTTAGTTAAGACAAAATAATGTCAAATGACTGATGATGAAACAAACAGAGCACAATATGGAAATTGTGCGGAGACCACTTCAGTTCTTAATACTCGGTTCTGTATGCCTTACAACTAAATGCCCTAAATACTACTACCGAAATGATCACTTTGACGTTAACTAAGCTAATTACTGCACCGATTTTAAATGTGCAATGATAACATGTAGCAATGAACGGCCACAATAATTAAATCAAATGACTCGATAAGTTAATAAAAGAACAAAACTGGATTAAAACTATTGAAAGCGTGGCTGTCGATGCTTGATTCATATTATAAAGAGAGAAACTTCAGAGCGGTTATATTACTTGCTAAATGAATGAAAATAATAAAAGTATTGAGCCAACGCTTGACTTATATTAAAAAGAGAGAAAATTCAGAAAAATTCATATTAACTGGTCCGATAAACCAGTGAATAAATGAATCAAATCAAATCAAAATATGCTTTATTGTTCTAAACATACAAATGTTATAAACAAAGCTAGGCTACAACTATATCAATTAAAGTCTATTAAAATCAAGTTACAAAATAAAATAAAGATAAAACCAGTAACAGGAGAATATTAGGATGACATGAACATGAACAAACTGTAAAAATAAAACAAAACAGAAATAGAAATAAGATCGTATATACATTTTCTATCATTACTCCTCTGTCCCAAAATCAAAATACATCACAATAAAACTCAGACAGTGAATAATATCCCCCTTCAACCAAGAACTTTCGCAAGTAACGATCAAATTCTTTTGGGGTAGATGCCCCCCTGATTGTCTGAGGCAGGTGATTAAAGACTTTAATGCCCTCATAAAAAACAGTATTATTAGTTAGGGCAGATGTAGGGATGGGCAGATTTAAATTACCTGTTTGACGTGTTCTGTTCCCTGGATGTTCAGTAGTAAATTTATGTTTATTTTTAAATATGAGACGGGCAATTTCCTCGATATAAATACATGTTAGAGTAAGGACCTTTTCTCTAGGAAATAGGATGCGACAAGAATCACGAGATCCAACCCCACATAAACATCTCAAGGCACGTTTCTGAAGTACAAACAATGTCTGGACGAGGTAATTACTGCAGTTACCCCAAAAACAGATAGCATAGCGAATGCGAGACTCTATCAGAGCAAAGTAGACAGTTCTGCCAACCCCCGTGCCAAGTTCATGAACAGTCACTCTGACAGCAAAACAACCAGAAGAGACCTTGTTCGCAAGATTAGTAATATGATCTTCATATTTTAGTTCTTTGTCGATTGTTAGGCCAAGGAACCTCCTGACAGGAGAATTCTGAACTGAGGTGCCACCAGTTACAGGCACATCCTCCACGCTACACCCAAAGCAAACCAGTTTTTTGGAGATTGATTGACAAGAGGTTGGCATCAAACCAATCATTCAGCTTCTGAAGGTCTCCCGATAAAGTTGTAAGAAGAGTGTCGCTATCCAGATAGTGCCAGAGAAGAGTGGTGTCGTCGGCGAAAAGAGTAAATCTTCCCTTAATATCAAGATTGGTGAGGTCATTGATGTACAGGAGAAATAGTAATGGTCCCAGAATGAGCTATCTCGAAGTTTGGCGGTAAATGTTTGATTTATATTAACAGAAGAAAAACTAAGAGCGATTATATTAAACAGATAAACAAACGAATCAATGAAAGATAAAGTTTCTGTACAACACCCCAAATCCGGTCGTCGAACTCTGGTGGAGGCGCCGGGCACCTATAGATACCTCAGGTACTGCCTCTCGATGGCCCCGAGGGGAAGATCTAGCCGAGGTCTCGATAGTTCGGTGTCGAGATTGGCTTATGCTGCTGGCAAAGCCTGCAGGTAAAAGTCGTGGTCCTCCAGTAAAGGTTGTGGCCCTCCAATAAAACCCTGAGATAACCCAGTGCGCATTAGACGAAGCCCCCTTACTTTAATAAAAAACCATAGCCCCCCCCTGCATAAATATATTTTCCTTATCAAGCAAATTCCTCCAGAAAAACCCATGGACTTGCAATGTCCATCAGCAAATAAAATAGATACTAAAGTACAGACAACTTGAATATAAAGAAGATAGGTATAAATCACCCCTAAAGAAAATATAAACTGCCCCATACGATCAAAATTAAAGTTACATTAAAATAAAAAAAAATCGGATTAGATAAAATGGAGTAGATAGGATAACATATGGGACGCAAAAGCAAATGGCGCACCATGCATAAAAAAAAGGTAACACAGATAAGCAATTAAATCATTAATTTAGGCAAAACTGGAGCAATAATCTCGTTAGTGTGTGTGAGGTCTAGGGAAATTCGACGGTCTCGGTCTTATCTGACGAACGTGGAAACCCTCTAGAAATAATGGAAAAAACCGTTAGCGTCATGGCGTCCACGCGCTTCACAGGCAATACTAAAAGATTAATTCCAGAGAAAAAACACCTAGTACAGTATGTAGATCCTGAAAAATCGGTCGTGTCAAAACACCAAGAGATTCCACAGTATATCTCCAATAAATGGGTTGAATTAAATCACAAACTAAACGTGGAGTCTCTATATGACTGCACTAGCAAACCTTCTTCTCGCCTTGAAAGGGAATCTCAGAAGAACATTCGATTGGTTTCCATCAACTTGCCTACGAGATTAAATGCTACGTCAAATCAGCAAGTAGTGATGTGCTAAAACATGCCCAGTGATTTTGATACAGGGAATTATTCTAGGATAATAAACGCCTTAGTTCTCGTTTATTAGGATGATAAACGACGGCGGAAGCCACAAATAGTGAACTAAATTTACATTTTTCAAGAAATGATAGGAAATACTTCTACGAAAATGATAAACCTTTAAAAATCTAAATCGAGAGCGACAATCACGGATTCCTATTATTCGGAACGAACCTTCCAAAACCTACACGCCGTATAAAGCGATAAATATATTTAATTTAATCTAACGATTTTCAGAAATGGCGCCAGGCAGTGATGTTAACTGGTAAATTACCGTGGTAATTTACTGTAATTTACCGTAAATTACCAGAAATTGATTACCGTAATTTACTGATAATTTACATAGAAAATTACTGGTTCTCGTGCTAAATAATTAACGTTATTTACCGTAATTTACTACATTATGTTGTAATGTACAGGGTGATCCCCTATAATGTCGCCCCTCTTTAACTTTTTTATTTTAAATGTCCCGAAAAAATTAAAAGTATAGTTATGTAGGTACTGAAAAATACTTTTTTCTACGAGTGACCGCAAAGAATTTACTTTGCGCACACTTTTGCATATGCAAAGTAGCACTTTCCTACACATTGTGCGGGAAAAAATTACACTTATAAAATCACACTTGATAAAAGTTTAGATAAGCTTTAAGTGGGGGTAAGCTACGTGTTAGGAACAATGTTTTTCTACGAGTGAAATAACTGTAAATTTTTTTCTTCATTTTTATTGGCATCAAAAACATCAACTACCTTAACTATTATTATTAACAGCATTAATATTCTAACTGCTTTCGCGTCCGGGAAAACATAACTTTGCCCACTGATTAGAAAAACTACTATTTTTCTACCTGTAAAAAATATTGGAAAAATGATCAGTATACAGGGAAAAACAAAAAGTTTAATTTTTTCAATGGATCACCCTATATATGAATTTATTTTTCAATTCCTCGTAAAATTCTAAAAATTTTTTATACGCAGAAAAAAAGTATTTTTCAATACCTACATAACCATACTTTTAATTTTTTTGAGACTTTAAAAATTAAAAAGTTAAAAAGGGGTGACATTATGGGGGATCACCCTGTACCACGTTTGTCAGCAATATGAACAGTATGCGTTCGGGGATTTACTGCCGCCTGCCGGTTATTAGCCGAACCGGGGATTTACTGTCGGCTGTCATTCATTGCCATTCATTTTGTTCTGTGTTGCTTTCGTTTTAAAATTAAATAATATTTAAGGAAAAAACAATGTTTTATTCACAAACAAATGAAACAACTCTTTTTCCTGCACCGATACTTCCACAAACCGTAATTTCATTCCCAAGTGGTAATTACATGGTTATGACAAGATATTTTTTTATACATCATCTTTGGAAAAAGAGCAATTTTTATTTGTAAACTAGTTTGGGGTTTCCAAAAGACAGTAATATACACAATTTACATTAATTTACGAATGGAAAGCGCTATTAGTTTACTTGCAGTTTACGGTAAATTACGGTAATTTATTGTTATTTACCAAAAATATACTACGGTTATTTACCACAGTAATTTACGACACAAATTTATTACCACGGTAATTAATTTTGGTAATTAACACTCGTAAATTACCAGTGTAAATAACCAAAAATATAAATTACGGTAATTTTACATCACTCCAGGCAATTGGTGTTCAGCAACCAAGGGGTTCCCAAAAGGTTATGAAATATTCACACCGTCAGTAAAATATGGAGCGACGAATCTACTGCAGCGTATTTGTGGGTTTTATAACAGAATTCTTAAAAATATAAAACGGTTTGCTGGCTATTCCAAGATAATGTAATATAAATCAAGCCAAGCTATTCTAAAATAATGTGCATCGCTTATCAACTAAAATAAATAGTCACAACGTGTTATAAATGCTAATATAAATATATCGTTAACCCATACTTAGAATAGAGTTAATTTACATTAGGAAATGCTACAATTTCAAGCGTATTAACAGCAAAACGAATCAATAAATTTAGAATTAATAATTAATACAGCATCTTTTTTTCCTAAATGAGGCATATAAATGAAATTTTAAAAATATTTGACATTGGCAAAATCGGACTGTTACAATACTTTTCTTAAAGAATTGTTCGGATTTTCTTCGACTTTTAATAATGTATTTAATTCGCTGTTTTCATCTACCTTAACTGTTCTTCTTTTTCTCCCCAGACTTAATGTTTGATGGAACTTTTTATAAATTCTTAAAATAATTTTTCTGATAGAAATATGCATTCTGGGGTTAATTGTTCTAAGCTCTCTGGATCTATTTAACGTTATTGCTTGCTTTTATAAATATTGCTAAAATAATTATTTTTTCTACATTTGAATACGGCATTTTCAAAGCACATTAGTTGAATTTATTTAAATCTGTCACTGTCAGTGGTAAACAAACTGTGTAGTGTTAGGAGACTCAAAGTAGCACCATATTTGACGTCAATAACCGTTTGTTCTTTTATTTTTTTTATGGCAACAGCCACCTAAGAATATAACTTTTTGTGTAGCTTTTGAAGTCATGCAGGTACCTTCTCAATTCGACCTCATTGCTTCGAGTAGTGCTTTTGCCTCTTCTGTTTTAAAAATGATTAAAGAATTATTATTATAATTAAAAAATAGCGACTTCAATTGTCAATATCTCCTGGAGTATTAGGAATAGGCATATAGTGTGTTACATTAAAAACCCTTAGAATTTTACGTAGAATCGAAAAATCAAATAAAAAATGGGGGCTACATTTAAAAAAAAAATGTTTCTTTTTGATCTACCCTGTATACTATACAATTTTTTGTTTTTTTTTCTTTACGTGTGCCAAAACTACATTAAAAACCCTACAATTTCGTTTTTTTTGTAGCTTGAAAATTAACAAAAGGGGAAGGGGACATTATAGATGAATACCCTGTACATGTTTGATAGGCAAGGCAATAACCACTTTTTTAATTGCCTTACTCGTAGTTATCCTGGAATATTGTTATAGTAAACATTTGAGGAATAAACTTATCCATTCTTTAAGAAAATTGATCTAAAGCTAGAGTTGTGAAATTAGTCGACCCTTGACAATCGCGGTAGTTTGACTATGTTTTATCAATTTCTAGGGTTCCGATCGCCCGTCACGCGACCATTCGCCGAACGTGAACTATTCGGTCCGACTTCAGGCCGGCAACCGGAACAAGGTGTTACGGAACAACCGGAAATACGAACACAGCAATCATTACCATCAGCGCGGAAGCGGTGGTGGCGGTGGCAACGGCCACCATCATGCCTATGGCCATCGAAGCATCGGGCAGCAGAATGGTAACCAATCGGCCACGTTGACCAAACGGAAAAAAGCTGAACGACAATAATAGTGTACAGATTTGTAGGTTAAGTGTATATAGCGTAGTGATAGGTGGTAAATCAATACAATCAAGTGATAGAGTTGAAGCAGATGGTGGGATTTGAGGATTTGAAACGCTTGTGATTGGTGGAACAGGTATAGTTTGGGTAATTATTATGCCTTCAAACATGTCTAGGCAACGTTTGCAAAAATCAGGTTATTTTTGCAAATTGTCACCATTCAAATATTCAAAACATGCCTAAATCCTAATCCATTTCTAAAACTTTCAATGAATGTAAATATATAAACCGATTTGCATCTCAAGGTTATTTTTAATTAGGTATACTCGTGATTTCCTCATAGGCTTTGTCTACTTTTTAAGATACATATAGGTATTTACACTTAATCATATGTAAAGAAAGTGTTCATTATCACTAAATATTTTAATCTTATAAAATAGCTGAAAACGCTATAATGTTCACTCTCCTTTTGAAAATGGATTTTTTATCGGCTTTGGGCAGGTTTGATTCTTTTCATTGTTTCAGCAGTCGTCTTAAGTCAAAGTCCAGTAAATTACCAAATACGTCCTTGGTTATGTAAGATAAAATTTCGGACGTGAAGGCTCGAAA
>JAEQML010062546.1:0-24267 GCA_016904865.1 Pissodes strobi | reverse complement strand
TAACAACGTAAAAAAGTTAAACTCAAAAACTATATTATACAAATAGCAGATGCCATCAAGTTGGTCTTAAACATGTATGTAGGGTGCGGCATAGTCTATAGTTAATTATAAGGCTGCACAAAATGTTTAAATACAAAACTGGTTTGATTTTTTAAGGGCCATGGTCCAAAAATGTTTTCATATTTACAGGGTGTCAATTTACGTCAATTTTATTATTTTAAATGGGACGCTCTATTTAAATTTTTGTATTCTGCATAAGAATTTTTTTAAAAATATTTAAGGTGTGACCATAAAATCCTCAATGGCTTTTCAAGTTAGCTTTAATGTAAATACAAGCTTTTCTTCCAGGATATCAAATCACACTCTATTTTTTCCAACAAATGTAACGTTAACAAATTCTTAATCTTATAATATTCACAGTCGAGGTGCTGACATTGTTGTTCTAAGCAGCGTCGCATCGGGAGAACCAGTGGCGGGGAATCACATGAGCTAACACGGCCTTCCTGACAATGGGGCGTCCTCGCACTTTCCTTCTTACAAAGATTGATGCTGTGAAAATAAAAGAAAAGCAAAACAACAGACAAAATAAACAGATTGTCGTCAAATGTCAAATAGTCATGTAATTCTACACAGTGTACAGCTTGATTTTAAATGTTATTATTTGGCCATTTCATTGAGGTTAGTTAGGAACCCCACAGCCTAAATGCTTTCAACTAATTTTTGCTTACACACAAATTAGGGCACCATATTGTCGAAAATGTTTAGCCTGAACCTAATTTCAGGGATCTTATATAGCCCAAATATCGTTTTTGGGGATCTGTACCTAAGTTTTATTTCAAGGATATTGTTTACCAAGTCCAACCCTGTAAATCTTGCGAACTTTGCCTAAATAATATTTACACAAACCATATTTACTTAGCCCAAATCTGCACATTTGGGGACCTTTGCCTGATCTTAATCAGGGACCTTATTGTTACGTTTTTCCCGTGGGTTCTTAACAGAATTACAACTTTGCTATTTTCAACTAATACTCTCTTTATTCACTACCACTGTATACAATTTATCTCACTAAACTAGTCTTATAACTTTACAACTAATATCTATTCAACACTCAATGATTAACTGAACTGAACTAACTGACTGACTAACATTTGCCTTAGGTCTGCTTACATATAATCTCCAATCTATCACGAATATTCGGGAAGTATTCCGATGCCACTCTATATGATCTCGACGAGGCCATCGAGATAATTCCAGCGATCCTGAAATTTCGCAGCCGGCCGGGCGATGATTCATACAGACATAGAAGCGAGCGGCACGGCGGCGGCTTGTTCTATACTATAGGGTAGCACAAAAACGTTCGGACGGTTGTTAGTCGTGACATTGCCTCCCTCTTAAACCTGATCGTCTCGATCAGATACTTCATGTCCGTGATATGCTTTCAACCTGTTGAGGTGGACAACTTTCAGTTTGCTTTTGGGGCTACGTCGAATTCTATACGCAACGTCATTAATTCTTTTGATGACCGTATAGGGTCCTTCCCATACTGGTGTTAGCTTGGGAAATCTTCCTTTCCTCCTTTGCGGGTTATATAACCAGACTTTATCGTTCATCCGAAATCCCCTAGAGTTAGCTTGGAGATTATATCGAGCCTGCATTCGGTCACTGGCGAGACGTTCAAACGGTAGTCCCACATCATTCTGTTTCATCTTCCCACTGGATCTTGTCTGGGGTCCTTGACTTGAGGCACAGGTTGAACACTGCTGGCACCATGATTTCACATCCTGGCAGTAGTTGACCCAGTAAAATCTGTCGCGGATCTTGTCAATCATTCCATTAACTCCGAGATGAGCACCAAACTTTCTATTATGTACTTCGACCAGAACTTCCGATACCCTCGTCTTTGGTACCACTAACTGCGTCTTCACTACCTTGCCATCGGCGCTTTCCCAGACTCGTTTAAGGAGCCCATTTTCCTACCAGGGAGTCTCACTGAGCCCACAGAGATTTAAAAGTAGATCCCTTAGTTGAAATCTCTCACCAGCTTGGTCTTGGTTGACGTTCTTCCTTAGCTTTCAGTAGTAGTGCTATTTCAGTATCATCAAGCTGATCTTTCTTTAGTTGCTCTGTGGTCCACTGCTGATCAACCTTAAAGTTGATTCGCCTAATGGGAGTGATTCCTTCTCGTTGGTCAATTCTTTGGCGATGTTTATAATTATCCTCACATGACCTTCTGGATAAAACACCTGTATTACTATGCCATCTTCCTTCCCTGTGCTTAGCCTTAAAGTTATATCGTTTCAACTCTTCCTGACTTAGCTTTGAACCGCTGTTGTCTCTGGATGGAGCTGTAGGTCGTAGTTGTACTCGACAGTCTCTCTTAAAATGCCCAATGTTGCCACATATATAGCACTGATTTGAAACATTTCGGTTACGTGGCCTATCTTCTAGTGGCTCCCGGAATCTTTGTACTTGACAGTCCCTTTTGAAATGCCCAGTCCTGCCGCATCTATAGCACTGATTTATAGCCTTTCGATTACATGGTCTAACTTCTATTGGCTCCCGGAATATCCGTACTGGACAGTCCCTTCTGAAATGTCCAGTCTTTCCACATCTATAGCACTGATTTGATGTATTTCGGTTATGTGACCTATCTTCTATTGGCTCCTGGAATCTTTGTACTCGACAGTCCCTTTTGAAGTGTCCAGTCTTGCCACATCTATAGCACTGATTACGGTTGTATGGCCTAACTTCTAGTGCCTCCCGGAATCTCTCCTTGGCCTGAAGAACTTCGGTTAATTTTTTCAAAATACTGCCCATTTCAGTTAGTTCACAACTATTCGCCAAATTTTCTTCCTTGATGGATACGTCCCTGATTGCTGGCTTAGATATGTTACAGGCCGCCTCGATTTCCCGAGCTCTACCCAAAACTTCACGGCTGCTATCAAATTTGGGTAGACGTAACATCTTCTGAGTTTCTGGATCTCTGACACCGTCCACGAAATATTCAGCAACAAGTTCCTCTTGAAATTCTTCCGTTGCTCCCGGATAGGCCAACTGAACGAGACGTCTGACGTCTGCCTCAAACTCTTGCAGGTTTTCACCAGGCTTCTGATGTCGGGACTTAACTTGTGCCTGATACAGTTGTCTTCTATGTTAGTCTCCAAATCGTCTCTCTAGGGCAGCAGCAAGTATGTCATATTTCCCTTGCTGGCTGATGGGAATAGTCTGTAATAGTTCCAGAGCAGATCCACGAAGCGCAACCAATAGTGATGTAGCCATTTCTTCGTTATTCCAACCGTTGGCAACAGCCGCGGCGAATAACCTCTCGGTGGATCCTTGATTTTTTAGTCTGATAAATTTTGCTTGTAGATGCTTCACTTCTTTCTGTACGTCTCCTACTTCTTTTTGTACATTTCCAACTTCTTTTTGTACATTTCCAACTTCTTTTTGAATATTGTTTACTTCTTTTTCAAATTTCTCATTTTGTCCGTCCAATATTTTCTGTAATTTTCCTTGCTCGCCTACAATTACATCCAGCATCCATTTCTGAAGCTGGTCCTGCTCTGCTTGCATTTTCTCTTCCTGGTCTTGTAAAATTTTCTGCAGCCGGTCCTGTTCTTTGCCTTTTATTTTCTTGGTCTTGTAAAATTTTCTGTAGCCGGTCCTGTTCTGCTTGCCTTTTACGTTCATCCTCTTCCCGATTCGCTTGCCTTCTACGTTCAGCCTCTTCCCGATCCGCTTGCCTTCTACGTTCATCCTCTTCCCGATCCGCTTGCTTTTTATCTTCTTGATCTTGAAAAATTTTCTGCAGCCGGTCTTGTTCTATTTGTCGCTCAGCATTTAGATTTTCCATGAAATCGGCCAACATTTTATTAATTTGCTCCATTTCTGCCCTTTATTGCTTTGTATTGACCATAGAATGTTATAAACTTTTACCAGAATCCACCAATCAAACGGTCTCGTTGACGTACTTGTACCTCTTCTTTCCTCGAAAAATACTTCGCAAGTCCGGTCCCTTCACAATCCCACTTCTGACACCAAATGTTACGTTTTTCCCGTGGGTTCTTAACAGAATTACAACTTTGCTATTTTCAACTAATACTCTCTTTATTCACTACCACTGTGTACAATTTAACACTCTAAACTACTCTTATAACTTTACAACTAATATCTATTCAACACTCAATGATTAACTGAACTGAACTAACTGACTGACTAACATTTGCGTTCGGTCTGCTTATATATAATCTCCAATCTATCACGAATATTCGGGAAGTATTCCGATGCCACTCTATATGATCTCGACGAGGCCATCGAGATAATTCCAGCGATCGTGAAATTTCGCAACCGGACGGGCGATGAGAGCCATGACACACACAGCGGTTTTTTCCGAATCGGCTGCGTATAATATACTTTGTAAATGGGGAAAAACACACACGGCGGCGATTGACGAGTCGCTGCTTGTTAGCCGCTTCGGCACGTCATGCATGCGCCGCGCCGCGGCAAAAACAGCTGTGTGTGTCATGGTCTCTTAGAGCAATGACACACACAGCGGTTTTTGCCAAATCGGCTGCCGAGTCGGTAGCCATGACACACACAGCTGTTTTTGCCGCGGCGCGGCGCATGCATCAGATAACGTGCCGAGACGGCTAACAAGCAGTGACTCGTCAGTCGCCGCCGTGTGTGTTTTGCAAAGTATATTATACGCAGCCGATTCGGCAAAAACCGCTGTGTGTGTCATGGCTCTTATTCATACAGACATAGAAGCGAGCGGCACGGCGCGACGGCGGCTAGTTCTATAGGGTAGCACAAAAACGTTCGGACGGTTGCTAGTAGTGACATTATTTACCTAACCCAAACTTGTAAATTTTTGCGAACCTTTTAATATAGCCTGATATAGCAGAGAAATTCAAACATAGGCTGGTGTACCAGGGACCTAAAAAATAAAGTTAAAAAAATCAAAATCAATTTATGCCTGTGAAGCAGGGATCTTTAAGCATAGCCTGTT
The DNA here is from genome assembly GCA_016904865.1 of Pissodes strobi. Taxonomy (NCBI): domain Eukaryota; kingdom Metazoa; phylum Arthropoda; class Insecta; order Coleoptera; family Curculionidae; genus Pissodes; species Pissodes strobi. Next base: position 19,256 of record JAEQML010062546.1, on the reverse strand, counting down.
ATAACAGGGACCTCAAATTTAAGGTGAATTCGTACCTAACAGCTGTTACCTGTACCATTGCATTTTGACGGGTTCTGGATTAATAATGCATCATTGTAAAAAACACAATACAGCGATTTCAGGTTCGCCAACCTAAGAAAAAATATTCTGGATTCAAGGCCCTCTGAAATGGAAAATAATAAATGAATGGATTAATATACTGTTTTGCAAGTTTAACCCAAATTTAGGTAACTAGTGAGTATATTTAAAAGTTATTTAGCGAAGTAATGTGTCAATCTCAACTCACTTTTTCGTAAGCTATACTCATAATTTAGTTTAATTAAATCATATTGGAGTTATTTAAGTGTAAGTAGATAGATACGTATTAAATAAGCAGTGCCTATATATGTTACGGCACGTATATAGATGGTGGGATACCTATAATCATGACTGATTACCTAGATTACGTATTAGGTGTATACTTATTTTTACGGTTAGTAAAATATTCAAAGTCAAATCTCTATACGTATAACAGCATGAGTGTTTCCAAATGAATGACAAATCAGCGCGTACTGATATACTATAGAGCCTATACAGCAATGTTAAAAAGCGAAATGGTGTCCTAATTAACAAACATAGATGTATATAAAGTAGGTAGGTAGTATTTTACTTACCGGTCTCTGTTATGAATTTATAATCCAATTCATTTTTAATGCGGCTACACCACGCCTTTTTCAGTTTAAACTGTAGTTTAAATATATTTTTTTCCATTTTCCAGCATCAGTCATAACTAGCACGACTCGCAATTTTCGGCCACCTCGCTAGGATCAACCCAACAACCGATGGCAGGGCAGAGCACGTGCATTGTTAGTGCATAGATCTGCTTGATATGATTTACACTAACACAATAATAATTATTTGCCACTTTAATACTAGAAATTTGATCGCGCCTCGATTCCTACGTCTGCGCCTGCCAGTGTGATGTGTCTTAACTAGAAATACGCATAGAATGTTTATGATTGGAAGGGAAAGGATTGAATCACACAAAATTTAGTTTAAAAACCACTTAATTACCTTTTTATGAGCGTATATTACGCAAGCATAGGTATTTTTTGGCAACTAACACAATAATATGTTAAATTCACTCATTTTTTATTCATTTTAATGGGCTCACTCAAAATTTCACTAAAAATGTAAGTAACTCAATAATTTTCTTAGTTTTACTCAAGGCGATTAGGTTATACAATTTCGGAGCCAGATGTCATTATACGCAAGTTTAAATCACAATCTTGGCCTTGACTGCGGGATGCTCAGTTCATGAGCAGCGTTTGCCCGGGTCATAAAATTATGGGACACAGAATTTGATTTTAGTTTTTCATTTGTATGCACCAACCCACAAACTGCAAGGATATATAAGATTTTTAAATTGCTAATTTCTAAAGAATAAAGTTGGTTAGAAGGATATGATCTAGGTTCTTTCAGAATGATCCTTATAATGTAGTTCTGCACTACTTCCAGTTGAGTAAGATCAGAGCTGTACATCCCACCCCATACAACTATGCCATACCTTAAAAGCTCAACAAGTGCCTTGTAAATCATCAGTAGTAACTTCTGCGTCATAAAGTTACGCACTTACTAAGTTTTTTGTTTAAGAAAAGCACATGTTGATCATGTTGATCCCATTCCAGGTGTTTATGCAGAACAACTCCCAAATATTTAATGTGGGATACTTCTTTCAAAGGCTGATCAACATTGTTAAGTCTAATTTGGTTGTCATAGAAAATGCAATGTAATAAGATTTTTTTATATTTAAATTTAATTTGGCTGTCTCTAGATAGTTCTTAATTTTGGCAAAACCCGATTTTAATTTTTCACCCACCAATTCTTATGTCCTCGCATGAAATACCACCGCAGTGTCATCAGCATAGGCAACAATCTTACCATCAACTTTAAGGCTGCAGAGGTAATTAACATAAATATTAAAAGGGATTTTATTGGGCTAAGTACCGTACCTTGCTACTCCATGTTGAACTGTCTTTTGTTACAGTATATGGTTGGGAGTTGAGAAAAACATCAATATTCTAGATACTTTTCTATAATTATACAGAAACAATAAAATAACTTCTACAAAGTGAAAATTGCTTACTCATCTATCTTACTCATACCAGCGAATATTAACTATGACAAGAAGGCCCACTTAATGGCAAGAGAGCGCTACAAAGGAATCGTCTTCGTTGCCTGGTAACGTTCGGCGAACTTCGCCGCACACAGGTTGAATTTAAATAAAAGCTGGCCATAAACTATATTTTCGTTTGCGTTATATCTAATCAAATTTATGACGAAATTATTTATAGCACTCTAATACTCTATTTGGCTTTGTAAAAACACAATTGATATCTTCTGAATTGTTTGCAGCGCCCTGTCAAACTTACGTTATGGTTTTTTTTATTATTTTCACCAAATAAATATTTTGATAAAGTTTGTATTCAACTGGCTGTTTCAAAAATCTGTTAACGTTTTTAATTAGTTATTATTGATAACAATACTCAAGGTATGTAATAACTAATATTTAAAAGATTTTGATTTTGTGTTAATGATTTCACCATATTTCCGAATACTAATATTCTGACAAAAGACATCAAGAAGAAAATGTTGCTCGAATTTGCCCCATCTTTTAATATTCAATTAAATTTTGGCGTTTTGGGTGATTTTAAAATTGGTTAAAGGTTTCGCACAATATTTTAACTGTATATTTCATTCCTATTTTGTAATACAAAACAACTAAAAAATAGCGATATTATCTTATATCGAATATTGACTCAACTTGAATTTAGGCATGAAAATTAATCTGACAAAAGAAAAGGATGAGCTGTCTATGGCCGCCGCGTCAAAGGTCGCCTGATTGTTTTATTTGTATCATGGCCTGCCGATATTCTGCTAGTGTTCGCGCGGGGAAAGAGACACACCGTTGACATGCCGCCGCGGAGAGTGATCCTTTTTATCATATAGTTTTGCCCAAATACATAATAAAAAGATAAAGACTGATGTACTATACTGCTAACGTGCGAACACTCCGTTGAGGTTATGTGGTGTGTTATACCTAATTGTGCAACAACTGAAGCCAGATTATCAGAAAATGGCGCGTCGAAATGATCCCTTATTGGCTAAGTTTGTAACGTGAGCAGTTTTCCCTGCTGCTGTCTTGTTTGAGCATTTACGTTTCTTTGTTTTTTTTTGCTTCATATGTTGTACTGAAAGTATTTTCAAATGCCATTTAAATTACCCTTAACGCAACGCATTATTAAATTGGAATTTTAAAAGCTATATCTGTTGTAAATTTATCGGTACGGGTGGGCAAGAAATTGGATAATCGATTAAACGCTTAATATTTTAGCAAATAACTGAATAATCGATTAATCGAAATAATCGATTATCGATATTTTCTGAAATATTAATCGATAAGTCGATTAATCGGTAATATCTTAAAAGTGAATCGATTATTGTCGCCCACCCCTAATCCCATAATATTGTAGTAAGTGAAACTGAAGCTGAAATTTAGGTAGAATCATTATTGCTGATGCAAGACTGATGTTATTATAAAAAAGAGGTAATAAATAATTTGGCTGAATCAGCAGAAAAAAAAATTATAATTTAGTTTTAATTTGTAAATATGAGTATATAATCAAGTGTTTTTGAACAACAGCTGCACTGACGCTTCTATATTTTTTACTAGTTTCGTCCCTATTAGATTAATTTTTAAAAATAGCGATAACTCTGAAATACATGTATGGCAAAATTGCAGGCCCTCCAGTGCCGTAACAACATGACATCGGGCCCTGGCGCCACACTCGAATCTGGGCCCCTCTCCCTCTACAACCCAACTCACTCTCCCTCTATAATGCAGAATATATTATGGGTTTAAAATAAAAAAACTATATACAATAAACAAAATCAAAATATATATTTACTTATACAGAAAAAGAAAAATAAAAATATATACAAACAAACAAAAATAAAAATTAACAGGAAAACAAAACTAAATGTGTACTAATAAAAATAACACATTTAACAATTCAGACCTTAGGTTTACATGAGCAACAAAATAATTTAAAAATTGACTTTTCTTGACTTTTTTGTTGCAAATACGTCAATTATCTTTTCTAAATCTAATGAACGTGCTGTCTCAATTGATAGAATTGAAAGCGCGGAAAGCCTTTCTTGGCCAGTTGCATTTCTTAAATAATTTTTTATTAGTTTTAACGTAGAGAATGAGCGTTCCGCAGAGGCAACAGTTACAGGTATTGTTACAAAAATTGAACAAGCAGTGATCACTTCGGGGAAACTGGAACTAGACGATGAATTTTTTATTAATATAAATTCAAGTAATTCTTTTACCGTAGATATATTATTTAATTTAATTTCTTCAGAAAAACATTGGCGAAAATATATAAGCTCTTGAGCAAATGCCTCACCAATATCATTTTGATATTTAATTCTTAACCTTTCTGCTTCACTATATATTTCATCATCAAAAAAACGTAAATAACGACTAAGAATATACTGTAAATGAGATAATTACAACAAAATGCACTAAGCCCCGAGAACAATAGATTGGCACTGCCAATCAGTGTTGCCAAAATGTTCCAAGATAATTCGTTAGAATATTATAATAAAATTCGTGAGAAATCGTGAGATTTTACAAAGTCCTAAAAAGAGATCAAAATAGTGAAGGAAAGAATAAAAGTATATAAAAACAAAAATATATTTATATTTATATGATTGTATTACATTAAACATAAAACCAAACACATTTTAAAAAACTGAAAAACTGTAGATAGATAATGTATCTACTCGGCATAGTTAGTCAGAGTCGGAATCTAGTAAATAAAAAACCTATTTGTATAAAAAATAAACATATTACCAAGCATAAAGAGCACCTTTTTTAGTACTAGGCGTGGCCAATTTTCATTCCTTTTCCCATCACAGTCAGTTTTATATTTTTGTTGATTTTTTATGAGGGGGAGATTCATGAACAGATTGTTCACTATCCGACATATTTTTAGACTTTAATAGAACAATTCACTACTGTCAATAAACAATACCTTACACCGTATAAAATTAAAATAAACAAATACTGCGAACAAAAGAACTCGCCTATGCCTATATCATCAATATATACTCTTTGCCTATATGATGCAATAAAACGCAAAGCGCCTGGCTGCCCGCGCTATCCCACGGAACTGATATAGCAATGTTCAAAGTTCGGGACTTCCCCAAATTTAAATAAAATTAATCCAGTGGCAGCGAAAGACTTCACGCTTAACCTAATATATTTGTGACGTTTGCTATGAATGAAAAAACATTATTTTTTTGGAAAGTTTATAAAATTTGATGTAAAATTAAAAAAAATCGTGAGAAACGCTATGTGATTCGTGAAATCGTAAGATATTTTCCAAAATCGTGTAATCTCACGATTAATCGTGAGTTTTGGCAACACTGCTGCCAATCCCTGCTTCGCGATTATACCCTTACTAGAGTTCGTGCCGGGACTTCCCCAAAATTCTAAAGAGCCAAATTCACACACCCACGCGCACACATACTGGCTAAGGCCTTGCCAATATTTTAGAGGCAACTTTTGGGCCTTTTTGTACCGTGATGGGCTTAAACTTATTTTTTGCCTAAATAAACCCTAACATAATGTTTCTAAATGCTTGTTAATCAAACACTATGCCATATTTTTTTTCATAATTCTTTTAAATTTTTACTGTGTCACAAAGATAATTTAAACGGATTGCATTTATTAAAATTACTTTTTTCTTATGAGATTAAAAATAAAAATTATTTAAAAAATAGTAAACCTCGTATTCTCGCGGGACTAAACCATAGCGTAAGGAGGCCCGGAAGGCCCGATCGATTTATTTTTTTGGGTTTCGGGCTCAGGTCCTGGTAAAAAAAAAGTACTGAAAGTAGCGTATTCTCGGGTTTTATGCCCCAGGTTTACATAAAGAAAAAGGGGGCCCTCCGGGCCACCTTAGGGCCCGGGCCCTGGCGCGGCCACGCCGTCTGGCGCCATGGTAGTTACGGCGCTGAGGCCCTCATCAACGCGTTTCTGTCGTCCGCTTAACATTCATTTTGCTCGTAAGACTCCTGAATTAACCGTTGCAAAATCAAAATTTGGATAATCGAATTAAAAATTTAAAACCCTTTTTTACCACGAAGGAGCTCTTAATTTTCAAAATCATTTTTTAGAACGATTTAAGAACATACAAATGATCTTTATACATGATTTTTATCGTCAGTGATAATTGATACTCCCTATATATAAATATAGATGATGAGCAAAACATTCAACAATTATTTGTCTAAAACACGATATATTAAACGTGTAATACTTAATTACTTTTATATCTTATTTCTGGTAAACCTTATTATGGCCAGCTTTCCTAGAAATTCGACCAGTGTGGGCCGTGTCCAAAGGTCACATGCCAGTATCATGCTAGTTTTCGCGCGGGGAAGGAGACATACCGTTGACGTGCCGCCGCGTAGAGTGAATCTTCTTATCGTAGTGGTTATTCGCTGCTCATATTATACTTCTACTTATACAGGGTGTTTCAAAAAACATGCGCCAACGCTCGGCCGGAGATTCATCATCCAAAAATAAGAAAAAAAGTTAATATAAACGTAGGTCCGGAATTGCTTAGTTTTGAACATTTAAAAAAAAAATCGGCTTTTTTAAAATATCTTAAATATCCTTTGTCCGATTTTGTTGAAATTTGGCAGCGTTATTTACAGTGATATGGGGCTAATTTTTCTTTAACTAGATTAAAATTATCAAGTCCAGTGGCTTCCCCGAAGGCACCTTGTCGAATATTTTTGTCGAAAAAAATGTACGCCACTGACTTTTTTGCAATTTTTATATTTTTTTATGATTAAGCCACTAAAAATATTTTTTTTTTGTCTCTTGAGTTGTTTTCATATCTTACCTCGTTTTCGAAAGAAAAAATAAAAAGCATATTATTGCATGTCCCTGGACAACAAAAACATGCACCAACCAACGCTCGGCGAGAGATTGGCCATCCAAAAATACTAGGAAAAGTTCTAATAAACATTGGTTCACAACCGCTTAGTTTTTGAAATAGAAGGGTGTTAAGAAAAATCCTAAAAATCTAAAACGTTTTAGATTGGTTGAAACTTTGGTAAAATTATGTGATGCATAGATAGTAATTTTTCACCAAACTAAAATACATCTTTTCCAACAGAAGCATACATTTGGGTATATCTACCTATTAATAAAATTGTAAAAAAATTTGTGACCCGGAACTAAACAGCGGGTCACACATTTGTTTACAATTATATTAATAGATATACCCAAATGTAAGCCTCTGCTGGAAAAAAATGTATTTTAGTTTGGTGAAAATTTACCATCTATGCATCACATAATTTTACCAAAGTTTCAACTAAATATCTCTAAAACGTTTTAGATTTTTAGGATGTTTTTTAACACCCTGTATTTCAAAAACTAAGCGTTTGTGAACGAATGTTTATTAGAACTTTTTCTAGTATTTTTAGATGGCCAATCTCTTGACGAGCGTTGGTGCATGTTTTTGTTGTTCAGGGACATGCAATAATATGCTTTTTATTTTTTCTTTTGAAAACGAGGTAAGATATGAAAACAACTCAAGAGACAAAAAAAATTATTTTTAGTGGCTTAATCATAAAAAAATATAAAAATTGCAAAAAAGTCAGTGGCGTACATTTTTTTCGACAAAAATATTCGACAAGGTGCCTTCGGGGACGCCACTGGACTTGTAAAGAAAAATTAGCCCCTTATCACTGTAAATAACACTGCCAAATTTCAACAAAATCGGACAAAGGATCTTTAGGATATTTTAAAAAAGCCGATTTTTTTTAAATGTTCAACACCCTGTATCTTGAAAACTAAGCATTTCCGGACCTACGTTTATATCAACTTTTTTTTCTTATTTTTTGATGATGAATCTCTGGCCGAGCGTTGGCGCATGTTTTTTGAAACACCCTGTATGTCTAACCTTTTTCTTCTTCTTTTCTAGTAAACGTGGCCGAAACCATATAATGATGACAGTTCTAATACTCCTCCTCGATTTTTAAATTTTTGGATAAAAATCGCAAATATGAATAATATGAATACATTTTAACTTATCTTATTCCTAAGATAAATAAATGTATATTTACTTAAAGACTTTGTCAAAATATCTGCTAAATTTTGATCTGTTGAAACCATTGATTTACAAATCAATGGTTGAAACATATTCCATACTAATATCCTTCCGTAACACCAAATCTTTTAAATGGTGATGCTTTATATAGATATGTTTAGCCCTTTTCGAGTTTTCGTTACTTTTTGACATTATAATTGAACTTTTACTGTCACAAAATAAAATAGTTTAATTTTTCAACTGAAAATCTTTTAAAATCCCCTTTAAATGCATAAGACCTTGAGCAGAAGCAGCCGCTGCCACGTATTCCGCTTCAGCTGAAGACAGTGCGACGCAATTTTGCTTCTTTGAGAACCATAATACTATATTTTCACCATATAATATCACGCAACCACTAACACTCTTCCTTTCATTCTTATCAGTTCCCCAATTAGCATCTGAGTATCCTCTTAATTTTTGGTCTGTTCTAGTATTATTCTTATAATAAATTAAACCCATATCTTTTGTACCTTGCAGATACCGTAATATTCGTTTTCCAGCATTCCAGGTTTCGTTTGTTGGTCGATCTAAGAATCTACTAAGGTAGGAAACAGCAAAACCAATGTCTGGTCTACTAAACTGCTGGCCATTTGCTTTCGAGCAAGGAAAATTTCGCCTAAATTTAAAACTAAATATTTTCTTAACCAAACATGATATCGACCTACGGTTTTTAATGATTAATAGAGCTATCCCTTAGGAAAAACTTTCCAGTGTTGGATTTTTATTAAACTTGCAAAAAATATTATATACAGGGTGTGAAAGAAGACGGTGACTTTTACTCCAATTTCAATAACATGTAACTTTCACAATAATTTTTTTAAATTTCGTCTTTGTATGTCAATTGAACCACTGGTTCATAGCAAAGAAAGTAGTTTGTCAAATTTTTAATAACTGCTATATTTTAAGAGATATTGTTTTTTTTTTGTAAAACCTTGATTTTTTCAACTTTTTGGTAGCTAGACCCCACTGTGCGTTATATCGTGCAAATTTTATAACTGATTATCATTATACCTTACGAAATGCTTTCTTATGTTCAGTAAAAAAATTGTACTTACATGTTGTGATGTGCAGTGGTGTACTTATAATTACTTATACTATGGTTTATTAGCATCTCACAATTTTTCCCGATTGTTTTGTATTGGAAAGTACTCGCCTCTAGATCAAGCAAGTTTTCTCTTTACTTTTTATTTTTTAATATTGCACTGTATCTACATGTATATTTTACAGTGTGTCCAAAAAAATTTAAAAAAAATTATAATTTCTTAATTTAATTTTTGGAAAAATTTTATTTATTTATTTCTAATACAGCACTATTCCTAAACTTAAAGTTGTTTTGAAAACCCTTAAAATTAAATATCACTGGTTTGATCTGTTTGTTTTTGCGAGCGAGTACTTTCCATTACAAAACAATCGTGAAAAATTGTGAGATACTCATAAACCATAGACATAATATAGTGATTATAAGTACGCAGTGGCGGATTTACCCTAAGGCCCGGTAGGCCAGTAAACAAGAAAGCCTCAGATCACATGTAATTGTCGGCCAAAGCAAAGCTGAGGTCAACAAACATGTGATCTGAGGCTTTCTTATTTACTGGCCAAGGTGTGTATACTATATAAAAGTTGGCAATAAAGTAATTTCATTATGTAATCGCAATTATTTTGTCGAAGCGCGAAACGAATGCAAAAGTGTGATCGACGAAACTAAGGACAAACACAATCAAAGGACCAGGAATAAACTTTTGCAATGCCCCATTGGCTCCAGGAATTTCTGGTCGATAGCAAAGGCAGTAAGTAACAACTTTACAGAAACGTCTCTCCCACCTTTGACAGACGAACGTGGCATCACGGCCGGCAACTACAGCCAAGGAAAAAGCAAACATGCTCGCCAAAATGTTTTCTTCGCACTCTACCTTAGACGTCCCCCAAGGCAAGATTCTCCCCACCATATCGAACATCAACACTACCATGGCAGAAGTCAAGTTTCATCACCGTGATATTCGCAAAATCCTTAAAGAACTAGATACGCAAAAGGCATCAGGACCGGACGGAATACCTGCCATCGTGCCAACGAACTAACACTCGTTTTTTTCCAGGCTTTTTTATCTGTCTTACGGAAAAGGGATTTACCCATCCTCTTGGAAAATCGCTCGAGTGCAACCTGTTCCAAAAAAAGGCAAGAAAACCACGCCCTCAAACTGTCGCCCAATTGCCTTGCTTCCCATAATCTCCAAAGTCATGGAACGTGTAGTCAATCAGCAACTACTCAAGTACCTCGAGAACAACAGAATAATCAGCGATCAACAATACGGCTTTCGCAAAGAGAGATCGACAGGAGATATATTGGCCTATGTCACTCATATATGGAGTAGGGCAATTGAGAACTACGGAGAATCTCGAGCGATTGCGTTGGATATTTCAAAGGCATTCGACAGAGTTTGGGTTAGTATGACGGACTGCTCAACAAACTGCCGTCCTTCGGTCTGCCAGTCTCTCTCTGCAGCTGGCTTGCCAGTTTTCTTAGGAACCGATCTCTGCACGTTGTAGTTGATGGACACACCTCAGACGCATTCACCATCAACGCGGGCGTGCCTCAGGGCGCAATATTTTCACCAACTTTGTTCTTCATCTATATTAATGACCTGCTGATCGAAACGAATAATCCTGTTTACAGTTTTGCAGATGACAGTACCCTTGTCTCCCACTTTAGATCAGAAAAACCCTTACCAGCAACTGAGACCGCGTCATCACCGCAGACAGGAGCAGATTACAGCAATAAATCAAGACCTGGAGAATGTTCAAACTTGGGGCGACCGAAATTTGGTCCAGTTCAATGCAGCAAAGACCCAAGCAGCAACGTTTACCAAGAGGGCCAAATACAGCGGGCCCTGACATTGTTATGGCAGGGTCGACCATTCCTTCATCCTCGTCAATCGAACTACTGGCTGTCTCGGTCCACAGCAATATGTCATGGCATGACCATGTTGCTAACATCGCAAAATCAGCCTCCCACAAGTTTGGTGCGCTATTTCGCAACAAAAAACTCTATACACCGCAGCAGTTGCTCTTGCTCTACAAAGCGCAAATAAGACCGTGCTTAGAATATTGCTCACATATCTGGGGTGCCGCACCAGAGCACACCCTAAAGCTGCTGGATTCCATTCAGAAGAGAGATGTGCGTCTCGTCGGCGACCCGGAGTTGACCCGGGATCTGGATAGTCTGGAACACCGCAGACATGTGGCTGAGATGTCCCTGTTTTACAGATACTTTCACGGCAGATGTTCCGAGGATTTAGCCCGCCTCATCCCGCCCCAGGCAAGGCCTGTCAGACGGTCACGACAGACGGCAATAGCGCACCGGTTCGTCGTACAACTGGAAACACCTAGGACATCGCTTTACAAGAACTCCTTTGTCTGGCGCACTGCATCACTGTGGAACTCACTCCCAGGACATCTGTTTCCCACTAATTACAACCTACAAATATTCAAGAACCGTGTCAATCAACATCTTCGCACACACACCGCTCGTCAAGCGCCATAGGATCTCCCTTTAGTGTGTGTGCCACTGCCATAAAAAAAAACATAAAAAAGTCTATATGGTGGATGCTGAGAAAGGGGCGGCTGATAGCTTGGGGCCTAGGGCGGCCGAGACTGCAAATCCGCCACTGTAAGTACGCCACTGCACATCACAACATTTAGGTACAATTTTTTTACTGAACATAAACAAGCTTCTCGTAAGGTATAATAATCACTTACAAAGCTTGCACGATACAACGCACAGTGGGTTCTAACTACCAAAAAGTTGAAAAAAACAAGGTTTTACAAAAAAATCTGTATCTCTTAAAATATAGCAGATATTAAAAATTTGACAGATCGCTTCCTTAGCTATGGATTAGTGATTCAATTGATGTACAGTGACAAAATTTAAAAAAAATTATTATGAAAGTGACATGCTATTGAAATTGGACCAAAAATCATCGCCTTTTTTGACACCCTGTATATTAAAAATTTTTATAGATTAAAAAAAATCCAACATTGGAAATTTTCTCTTAAGGGACAAATCTATTAACCATTAAAAACCAGAGATCGATTTCTGGTTAAGAACATATTTAGTTTTAAATTTAGGCGAAATTTTTGTTGCTCGAAAGCAAATGGCCAGCAGTTTAGTTATAGTTAGATACATTAATCATCCAATAAGCTGTCGATAGGATATGTCTGTAAGTATCTTGCTTCCTTCATTAGTCTGAAAACCTTTCTCCATTGGTGTTGTCTTTGAGTTAAAATTTTCCATTTTAAAATGTTTCAATAACTTTTCTATAAATTTGAACTGATCAATTTTCCAATTTTCTGTTCTTGTTATATTCATACCCAGAAAATTTTTGATCTCTCCTAAATATTTTGCTTTGAAGTACTTCTGTAGAAGTTTCACAATTTCTCCTATATATTTTTGCTCTCCAACTAATAATATATTGTCGACGTAAATCAGAATCCATATAAGTCCATTGTAATATAGACAACAGTCATATTTTGATCTTTCAAAGTTATTTTTTAAAGCAAAATCATTGAACGTGTCGTTCCACACTTTGGGCGATTCCTTTAACCCATAGAGCGCTCGATTTAGTCTCAATATAGGGGTTTTACTTTTTAATCTTTCTGGTGCATAAATATATACTTCGCTTTCCAAAAATCCATTCAGAAAAGCAGTAGGAATGTCTAATTGTCTTACCTTCCAGTTGTTTTGCAGTGAAATCGATAAAAGAAGCCTTATTGTTGCGGTTCTTGCTACTGGAGAGTATACTGGTTGAAAAGGATCCTCCTCCTTTATCTGAAATCCTTTTGCTACGACTCTAGCTTTCTTAGTTCCATCTTCTTTCGTTCTGAATACCCATTTTGTTTGAATTGCTCTCTTTCCTTCTGGTAGCTTTGTCTCCTTCCATGTTTCTAATTTTTCAAGTGACTCTAATTCCTTCTTAACTGCTTCTTCCCATTCTTTATCTTTTATTGCTTCTTTGTATTCTATAGGATCTTCCTCACTAGACGGTATCAGACAATATGCCATGTAGGTTTCACATTCACTTAGATGCTTCAGTTTGTTTACTGGTCTTCCTCTGCTAGTAGTTTCGGTCGTCGGTACTATACGTTCTTCATAACTTTCTAAGCTTGAACTTTCTGACTCTTCCTGTTGAATTGCTTCTTCTGTATCACTTTCTTCTGTTTCTATTTCAATCTGATTTATGCCTCCTTGTAGATCGTTCCCCTCCTCAATAATCTGTTTTTCTTCATCTTCTATTATTTTCTTCTTTATTTCATCATAATTAATTTGTTTTTCATTAAATATGACATAATCCCACAATCTATATCCAGGTCCAGTGTAACCTATACGTATACACGGTTCTGCTCTTCTCTCAAGCTTATTTTGTCTAAGTAAAATTACAGCCCATGCCTGGCTTCCAAAAATTCTTATTGTTGACAAATCATTTTTACCATACCATCTAAGGGCTGGTGTTTCTCCATTGTTGGCTTCTGTGGGCGACCTGTTTATTTCATATGCTGAACATAGAACTGCTTCATCCCATAATTCTCTTGGTAAATTCGTTTCAGCGAATTTTACTCTGACCTTGTCCATAATTGTTTGGTTCATACGTTCTGATACACCATTTTCCTGCGGAGGATATGGCATCGTGTACTCCAACTCAATACCTTTATTTCTACAGAAATATTTTAAATGATTCGTTACAAATTCCCCGCCATTGTCTACACGAATTTTCTGCGTTTTTAGCCCATGTTGAGTTTTTAATAATTTTATGAAATCAATTATGTTTCGATCACCCTCGCTTTTATTTTTTAATAATTTAACATTAAAAAAAATAGAATAATCATCTATTAACACTTGAAAATACCTGTGACTCTCTGGTGTGGGCGTTTTTGAAGGACCCATAATATCAGAATGAATCAATTGACCAGTTTTAGCAGTTCGCTTTCCAAGTCTAAAAAAAGGCTTTCTAGTACTTTTCCCTTCAGCACATATGCCACAAACATCATTATCACAAGGTAAACCTAACTTATTTAAACTATCTAAGCTACGTGACCCAATCTCTTATGCCAAAGCTTTTTATCTACATTTTCACCTACGTACAAGTTAGGCTCTTTTTCTGGCAATTTTGTGTTCTAAAATCAGCTTAGTAAAAATAATCATTAACTGAATTACAGTAAAAATGCCTGTTTTTTTACTTCTCTATTATTATTAAACATGACCTTGAAACCTTGATTTAATAATTTAGACACAGAAATCAAATTATGTGACATACCTGGCACAATCAAAGCATCTATGTTAATGTCCTTAGCCTGACACTTCCCTTTCAATGTTCCTCTTCTTTCTGCATATAAACTCTGATTTGATTGTCCTTTGCTGTTCCAATCTTAATGGTCTCAATTTCCTTGATGCCTGTCATGTATAGTTCCATTTCTCCCATAACCATATGTTGTGTGCATCCAGAGTCTAGAACAAGGTAGTTCACGTGCTCTTTCAGAAAGTGGGATTAAGTTCTTTACTGACTTTTGTATGTTTTCATCCATTAAGATGCCAACGCCATGCTGATGGCCTCGGTCGGCATTATTAGAACCTGAGTAGTATAGTATTTTACCTTTTGATCTAAGCATTCCATTTCCAGCTGCAAACAAAGTTTTGACATTCCAAGTAGCTATTTTTGTTCTCTTATCTAGTTGAAACCGGGAGATTCTTCGCACCTCTTGACCACTTAAGGTCTGCCCGGGACTAGAGGCCATTTGTATTTGAGCTTCCAACATGATAAGAGTTGAGCGGATGAATACCCTGGGAATATCCGTAAGGATCTTTAATACAGTGGGTTTCCTTTACCTCCAACCCTGCCGTTGACCATTTACTGGCTCTTCCGCCTTTAGGGGCGATTTCTCATCTCAAGGGCAAGGGATTGCCCTTACTCCTCCTGTTGATTCTTCCACCCTGAGCTGTTGACCAAGAGGAGGTGGCTGCTTATACCGACAGTCATTCGGCGCTAGTTTTGGTCCGCACCGGGTATTTCATTTCCCCGGTACCACCCATATCTGGGAGGCATTCCCCTATCCACCACCTGGAGAGGCGCCCGATGGGGGACTAGCAACACCTCACGGGTTAAAACAAAAACAACAAACAGTTGTATAATAAATTGAGGGCCAGGAGTGAACTAGCATGCGCATACCTAACCTTAAATTTATAAATTTATCATTTTTGAATAGCCTAGTTATTTTGACATAATAGCGGTACTACTAAGTGATTTTGAAAGTTTGGAGAGTTTTTCAAGAATAATATCTAAAACTCAAAAATATGACACCTACTTACGAGGCCACCTCTTGTGAAGGCCTCCCTTGGGCTAAGTTTGCATCCTATCTTACTCATCTTCAGAGTTCTTAAATATTTTCTGACACATCACATGGAGTTAAATCAGATGATCTTCCAGGCCATTTGGTAGTTCTACTTACCTGTAAACAATTACCCCTTAAAACTGTGTAGTGCTAAATTAGAAATACGTTTTATTTACTTTCAGGGTCACAAAATGCAGAAAAAATTTATAGAAACACGAGAAATTATACTCCATTTGCTAGTGCTACCCCTACTTCCGATAGCCGCGCTCCTGTTATGTATCCTATGGATATTCAGACAGGCGGTTAGATTGTGGCTGTACATAAAACTAGGCGACCAATTCGGAGGCTTACTCTGCGCCGCCGATAAAGTCTATACGCCACGCGTCGAATCAAATAGAAAATTGATTTTGTCTTTGAGTTATATTCGAACCGACAGAAAAATCGACTTTGTGGAGAAATTCAAGAATAGCATAGAAAAAAAGGTATATAAACAGAGATTACTTTGATTTCAATTAAAATGTCAACATTTCTCGGTTGATACTTCAAACGATTTTGAATGGCTAATGTCACAAGATTGTCAATATTTAAACCAATGGAATTATTGCGCTGTAACTTTTCAGGTCTTTGCAAATCCACCCTTAGACGTGGAATTTGTCATGTATCTTTTGAAGTATCGATACGTCAAATTCAGATGTTCGATAATTTTGTATTGGCACTTTCTAATATATACGATGACCATCACAAATTTGTATGTCATATATAATTTTTATGAAATTAGATTTTTATTTGCATTTAATGAATTGATAATGAGACACTTCATTAAGTAATTTAGCCAATTATCTCAAAACAAATTTAATTGCTTTGTGCAAGTCATTTATTATGAAAACCCGCAATTAAATATAGACGCGTGCCAATAATTTGTCACTAAGCGCAATAAACAGCAACATTTTGATTGGATATGAAAAAGATGTTTTGGTACCACACATGGGCGTAGACAGAATTTTTTCTCAGAGGGGGGGGGGGGGTGAACCGCAGATAAGGCCGCAGTGGTACCCAGAGCGGGAGACTAAGACGACTAAATTTTGGGGGTGCCACGCCCAATTTTGACCCAAAAGTCGTTAAAAAAAAATAAGCACCCTCTTGAATGGCATATCATGAATGGTGTGTTGAAGAATGAATCGGTTAAATTCCAACCCTCCGTCTACGCCCATGGTACCGCACTACCACCGAATTATATTTCTTTATACTTTTTAGATATTTAGTCGTCCAGAAGATTACCCAAAACTCACTTCCACGCACCACATATTCCTTGGTCAAGATTACTTACTAAAACATCAAGTGGTTCTAAAAGACTTAGTCCAGACTATACCTTTACCGACCAGGGACGATGTTGATTTTGACGAAGACTATCTGAAAGCGTTCGTTGGAAGCGTTAGCAATTGTCCGTTGCCCAAAAATGACACGGCCTTATGGGAATTACATGTGGCAACAAAGCCTTTGGTTAATATGGACGCAAATGTACGTACAGCCATTATTGGGCTAAAGCCCTTTATATTATTAATGCATCCCTAAAATTTAAGATTAATGAATCAAACGGCCAGCCATAAAGGTGACGAAAACACAAATTCAAATCATTTTAATTTTCAATACCTGAAGGTTTTCTTTTAATTTCAGATCAAGGGTTACGTCTATCCGTTCCTCATCCGATTTCACCACGCCCTCGGCGACGGAACAAGACTGTTGGCATTCACTCAGCAACTTGTTGAAGCCGATTTCGATAACAACTATTTCGATAGGTTAACGTTCGAGGAGAGCACGGGAAAGAGCATCGTGGACGTTTTGGTAAGCGAGTAAATGGATCATCAGCATCTAAAGATAGTGAGGGGTTTCGTATGATTCTTATAGCTAAAGTAACTTGGGTTAGTTTGGGTTAGTTGGGACCACACACCGTTTTTTTTTACTGCTTTTGCTCGTTTTTACTATTTTTTTTTTGTGTTTGCTATTTTGTTGTTTTTACTAGTTTTTATCGGGTTTGTATGCTGATTTTACTGTATTCATGCTGTTTTATTGGTTTTTACTGGTTTTTCTATTTTTACAGTGCGGTTGGTGTTTTCTTTTTTTTTTTGGTGTTTCTTTGTGTTGTTACTGTTGGCTTTATAATGATTATGGTCTTTAATTATTTTTGTTACGCTTAAGTTGTTTTCATGTTTTGTTATTGCTTTTACGTTTCGTCGCTCTTACTTTTGTCGCTGTTTTTGCTTTGCCATTGTTATGTGGTTAATGTTATTTGCTGTTTAATATAGTTTTGGTGCTGTCTTTTATACTAATTTATAGTAGTTATTGCTGTTTTTAACTGCGTGTCTGTTTAGTATGTGTGTTCTGTGCACATAATAAAAATTGCAAATATAAAGTATTGAAAGTTGAAAGTATCGTGCCATTACATCAATCGATTTGAAAAACGTCGTTGAGCGATGCTAGCAATATTTATTTCACAAACGTATAACAAAGCATTCAAGCAGGCAGACACACATCGAGATCAAACGAATGGAGAGGTAGAGACCATAAAATCAGCTTAAAAACAGCAAAAATCATTAAAACAGGAAAAACAACAAAACCAAAAAAAACCGCATTAACACAGGAAAACCACTAAATCGACAAAAAGTAGTGAAAATAGCAAACACAGCAAAAAACAGCTACAACAGTAAACTGCAGCAAGATTCCAAAAACATAAAACATAGCAAAGCACTAAAAATAGCAATTACTCAGCAAAATGAATAACAGATAAACCAATATAAGCAACAAAGAAACAAAACCCCTAGGAAAAAAAACAACGAAAAGGGAAAACAAAGAGCAACTCCAACCCCCTTTCAGGTGAAAATTTTAATAAGTAGTCTGTGCTTTTAATTAAACAATACCTCTGTTCTTTTTGAGACATTAATATTTTGTGCAGTTTTATTATCATTTGCTGCTTTTTTTTCTGTATTTTGTTTTTATTGATTTAAGCGCTTTAGTGATTGTGTGCGTTTTTACTGTGCTATTAATGTTTAAATGGTTTTCACTGTTTTTTTTTTCTGCTTCGTGAGATTTTGCTGTTTTTCCCGGTTGGCTTCATACTGTTTTTGGTGTTTTGGTCTTTTTAATGATGTTTTGTTGTTGCTTTTACTATTTTTTCGCCGTTTGTACCATTTCTATCTTATTGCTGTGTGGTTGGCTTTTAACATATTTGCTGTTTTGTGTTGTGTGACATTTTTGTGGTTTTTTGCTGTTTTTACTATATTCTACCTTTTTTTGCTGTTTTTGTCTGTCTATATATTTGTCTTGCTACATATATACATAATAAATAATGTAAAATTTAAACACAAACTATTACAAGTTTCGTGTCATTACTTCTATCAATTTCAGAAATAACGTTGAGTTACCGTATAACAGCAATAATTATTGCAAACACAATGTAGAAAATCATATAGACAGATATACAAAGAAATCAAACAAACAGAGAGAGAAATACCGCAAAACCCGTTAAAAGCTGCAAAAATCATGAAAACAGGAAAAACAATGAAAAACAGTAAAAAGCAAGAAAACCATGGTCATATAACAAAAACAGCAAACTAACGAGAAGCAGTGAAAATAGCTAAAACTGCAAATCAGGAAATAACTACAAAAACA
>MU193332.1:0-23626 GCA_016904865.1 Pissodes strobi | reverse complement strand
ACAACAGATGCAGTAATTCACAAAGACCCTAACCAATCTTGGCAAGTCAAACTTTCTGCTTTTCATAGTCTCATCGGTCGACTCATAGTCGACTCGGCGAGTTTCCAAAAAGAAGTATCCATTATCAAACAGATTGCAATTAATAACGGTTATAAGATCGCTTTGATTGACAAGTTAATAAAGAAAAAACAGAAGAACATTTTAACTAAACAATTTTATAACCCTACATTAAAATTAGAAAAGTAGCCGTTTAAATTTATCAATAATTATATTCCGAAAATTACAGATAAAGCTTCAAAAAATAAATAAATTTCGCTGTAAAACAATTCAGGTTAATAAGAATAATGTAGGGAGGAGACTAATAAACAATAAAGACAAAATTGAGAAACAATCTAAATCTGGTGTTTACAAAATAAATTGTGTGGACTGTGAAGCTGTATACGTAGGACAAACTGGTCGAAACTTAAATATTAAGATTAAAGAACACAAAAACTGGATTTTATATAATATTAAAAACTCTGGCTTAGCAAAACATTGTAAAGAAAATAACCATTTTATAGATACGAATAAAGTCAAACCTTTACATACCGAAACAAAAGGCTGAACCTTTTGGAGTACTTAGAAATCCAAAAGTCACAAAAAACAGACGTTTTAAATACGAACGACCAACTGACCTGCTCTTTAAACACCAGCATAATTGACAGTGTAATAAAAACAAAATACCGTCAGGCGGTTTAGTAAGGTATAACAATTTAGATTTTAGTATTCAACTGCTCTTGATAAAGCCCTCATCAAGCCGAAAAATATGTAGAGAAAAATATCTCATTAAATTATTTTGAAACATCTAAAAGCAGTGTACTAATTATCCCTAGTATTATTATGTTACATATTGTTTCCACTGAAAAATTTTGAGATTTTTAGGTGACAAAATTTCACCTGGGTAACGCCGTAACCGAGAATAATATATGTCAGGTTTGAAAAAACATCAACCAACAGATAGGGAATAAAGGGGGTTCCATTTAAGAAAAGTTTAATTTATCTTGCCATGCTTTTGTTAAATACCCCGAGTAGAATAAGATAGTTATTAAAATATTTCATTAAATAAACACAATTTTTTAAATCGGAATAAGTGCAAAATTGCATATGGCACTAAATTATTCTTGGGGGAAGTTAGAAAATTTCATCGCAGTTATGAAATAATTCATGAAACTAGGATGCAAGTTTAACTAACCGTGTTTGTCAAAATATGTTAATTCTCCATGGTTTTCCTTTATACTTCATTTCCTGAAGTAAACCGTGATCTATATAATTTATCCTTTTAAGCAGCCACGGCTTCAGGAAACATAATATAAATAATTTGTGTCAACAGGAAACCTAAGCAAACTCAAATTAGGGTTTCCAAACAATCCCTTTCCAAACAAAGCCGACATCAAACAAATGATTACCAAAATATCAGCCGCAGCATTATAATAATTCTGTCTCACTATTTGCTTAAAAGTATCATCATATATTGAAATATTACGTATAAAAAAGTAAATGGGAATGATGTTCACTTATTGTTTTTCTACAACTATTTTAATTAGCTCTCACTTTTTCCAGAGTAATGTTTCTTCAAAGCGAACTTCTCCTAAGTAATACTGCAGGTATTTTCAAATATTTTTTAATATGTTAATTAGGTATGTTAAAAATTGTCTTCTATTAAGACGATTTTTTTCCCCATCTGATTAATAAAATACAACGTTCCAAATATGGCAGACCGTGCAATTAACTTCCAAATTTGTTTAAATCCAATTAGGTATGTCACACGTTTAGCTGAATAGAAATGAGAATTAAGCAACATTTGTTCAGCTACAGTAGCGAGCTGATAAAGTATTTAGCCGACTCATGTGCCGGCAACAATGCAATATTAATTACATCGTATACGTAGTTGACATAACTTGACTGTATGGCACATATAATTAAATGCATACACTCCAGATGTCATGTAATTAATAAACCAGGATTTCAATGTGTGATATCTGTAATCTAATCGAAATATTGGAGCATTAGATTTATAGGAAAAGAGCATTCACAGAACTCTAAACTTTATATAAGCCGAAGAGCTGTTTTATTAATGTAAGGTTAGCGTAGTGAGTGGCGGATCTACAGCACTGATGTCGCACTTAATGGATACCTTATATAGCATACCTTGCTCTTATTTTTAAATTTGTTTGAAATAGTACTTACGAAAATCTTACAGAACAGCAGGGTTAAGTATAGACTAAAACAACTGTATTGGACATTTCTTTTTAAACTACGTAAAGGTACAACCCAAAGATATCTTACTGATCTTAAAAAAGATCAGGATCACATAATATTAATATACGGGCAGATCCATTTGAGATTCCTCAGCATTTGTTTACTTGGCACCTGTATTATTGATTAGGATTTTGTCACATTTGTCGCTTTCGCTAAATGCATTTATGACCGGTGAATCCTTGTTTGATTATTATTTTTTAGAGCACCATATTATGGTCTTTTAAATCTAGCATCTTAATATACTATTTTCTACGAGCACGTGAAAAGTGATTTTCTTTTCGCACTAGTGTAACAAATAATTTACTTTTCGAATTAGCGGGAAGAGTAATTCTGAAAAGGTTTACATATTTCGAAAAGTCCTTTTTGAGTAATTAAAAAATTACAAAAACTGAATATACATAATTTTATTAGAACTTTACAAACATATACATATAGATGACATATTATGATATATAAGATATCATGGCTTAAAAAAGTTTACCACGCAATTTGTATAGTTAGTTAAATTAATCTCCGACGGAAATTGTTGGTAGAATACTGAACTTCCAATCGAAGTATTCATAGTCAAAACATCTTCATTAGGCTGTGTACAGGTAACCTCTTTTTCTCCTAGTATCTTCAAGGCTGTTTTTCGTTTATTCTCCACGGAGTTTTCCACATATCCCTCGGCTGCAGTGGCCGACACCCCATGACGTTTAAGAGTCAAAATATCTGCTCCTCAGTCTGCTAAGAGCGGAGCAGATGATGCCGAAAGCAATGTCCTGTATAGCTAGACGGGTCAGGCAATCCAAGGAAAGTAGCTATGTATTTCGGTATAGCTCCAAAAGTATTTTTGCCTCTGGGCAGTTTTATGGGTACGCTTTTTCTATATTGGAAAAAAAAAACGATTTTTGGTAATGCTTACAGGACGCACACGCTCATACTTTCGAACAATCTCCACTAAATTAATTTCTTCAATTGAATCACCACTAATAGCAAATTCTCAACAGGTTTTCGTTTTAGTATCAGGTATTTTAATTAAGTAAATGTCGCCTTTGTCTGTGACGTCTTCAATAGTCATCCGACACAGCTCGTCTCTTCTACACCCTCCTGCGATTCCAATGATTAGTTTGACTTTCATGAGCATCATTGGCCCTTGTTAAAAAAATAACTTTCGTTTTCTTCGCCTTTTAACCTTCCGATTTTCTTTTCAAAAAAGATATTAAATTATTGTACCTGCTTATATCAATGTTTTTCTCTTTCAATAGCATTGTCCTTAACATTGAATAATGACTCCAAAGGGATGAAGACTTTTGTTGTGTGGACTTCTGCTGGAAATAGGCTAGTAAGACAGTCTCGGTGAGGTTATTTATTTTTTCTACCATCATTAAAAAATAACATTATTATAGATCTGCTTTCAGTCAAACAATGTCATTCATTACTCACGGGCCGTTGAGTAATATGAAAGAAGTCACTGGTTTTAACAAATTCAGACATGCCATGACCGTGTTCTTTTGTCAAACTATTTTGCAAAGATCAGATCGGACGTCAAAGTGACTGCGAGTTTCGAAATTTAATAATAATAATAATTATGGAATGCGATTCTGAAAATGAAGTAGAAATGTCTACGCCCCCAGAAGTTTTAAATGCTGCAAGTATAGCTATAAAGTATTTATTGCCTGAAAAATCCAGGAAAAAGTACGTAATGGTGTATAGCACTTTCATGGATTGGCAAGCCCGCAAAAACGTCAATTCTTTTTCTGAAAATGTGGGATTAGCTTATTTTGGAGAACTTTCAGAAAAATCCCAATCTTCATCATTATGGAGCCAGTACTCCATGTTAAGAAGCACTTTGAAAATAAATAACAACATTAATATAGAAAATTACTCAAAGTTGCGCAGTTTTTTAAAACGAAAATCTGAGAGATATCAAGCAAAAAAGTCCAAAACATTCACTCCAGATGAAATTAATAAATTTATAAGTGAGGCAGATAACCGTATATATCTTGCAACAAAGGTAATAAAGTTAATTATTATATAGTATTTGTATTAAGTATAGTGATGTATTATTTATTTAAATGTAAATACATAAAAATGAAACGACGATAATATTTAATTTCTTAACATTTATTCGTGCTGAAGTACAGGGTGGCTCGAATTCGTGTCTATGTATGGGGAACTCGAAAACCGTAAGAGATAATTTAATATTATTATTAGTATTTCATGTTAAGTTCAGTATTATATTTTGTCAATATTGCCTAACGAAATTGTATTTAATCTTGGCTATGACTCCCTTTTTTGATCGGCCCTGTATAATTATCGTAGAAAAAGTATAGTATTCTACTCGCATGTAATGGCCATTACTCACTCGGATGAATTACGATGAATTAACGCAAACTTCATCCTCATGAGTAATAGCTATCATTACATGCTCGTTGAATAATATATATACTATTATTTCCACTACACCACTTTTCAAAACGTTTATATGCATTTTCATATTGGATCCTTGACCGGGTCGGTAGAAGCCAATTCATGGCTATTCTCGCAGGCTAAGACATATCGGAAGAGATTAAAAATATTAAAGTAAGTAACTAATCAAAACGAACCGAAAAAACTACCTCAAAACATTAAATTCGATTATAATGTATCGGCGCAAAATTAAAACTGACTGAAATTAACTGAATATTGATTGAACGACTACTCACGACGACTATCTAATCCAATCTAACCTAAACTAACCAAAAGCATCAAATGTGGATAAAACGTATCGAAACAGAAAAATATTATAGCAAGTTAAAAATAACCCAAATTAACTGAATTTTGGCGACTAACCAAAATTAACCAAAAACATTAATCAATTTTAATTTTATAACATATCGGAAAGTTGATTGAATGACTAGCCAAAAGTAACAAAAAGCACCAAAACGGGCTAAAATGTATCGAAATAGATTACACAAATTAAAGTATGTTCAAACTAACCAAAACAAACCGAATTTTGGCGACTAACGAAAACTAATCAGAAACATTATGCCTATTTGACTATTACGTATCGGAGACGGTTGAATACTCTCTTGACAGTGAGTTTCCAAGGTCGCATCACGATACGGAAAATTTTAGTGAACGTCACGACACGGTTTATGCATAACTGATTATAACGTATTGAAACCCCCTCAAATAAGTAAAATAAATTGAGACTAAGTGAAAATAACCGAAAGTTGATTGGACGACTAACCAAAACTAACCAAATCTATTAAAATTAATTAGAACGTATCGGAACCAGATCAAATGACTAAAGTAAATTGAGACTAAGTGAAACTAACCGAAAGTTGATAACCAAATCGTATCGGAGCCCTCTCAAATAAGAAAAATAAGTTGAGACTAAGTGAAACTAACAAAGTTGATTCGACGATTATCCTATACTAACCAAATTTTTTAAAATTGATTATAACATAAATTTGTGTTCCTCGTACCTCATCGGGCGTCGGCAATTTGTGGAAATCGACGGCTTTCGCTCTTCTCAATATATAGTGAGATCAGGAGTTCCTCAGGGAGCAAACTTGGGACCTTTATTATTCATACTGTTTATCAACGATCTTGCATCAAACATCTCTTGTTCTAAATTGCTCTTTGCCGACGATCTGAAAATTTACACGAAAATTAAACATATAGCTGACTGTCAACTTCTTCAAAGAGAATTGAATAGTATCAATGGCTGGTGTCAAAATAACAGACTTTTTCTCAATGTCTCAAAATGTTTCATAGTATCCTATTGTAGAAATAAAGCCTCTGTTCAGTTTGATTACCAAATTCAGAATTTGCCTTTGACAAGATGCCATGAAATCAGAGACTTGGGTGTGACGTTTGATGAACATTTTAATTTTAAAAGCCACATTCAGAACATAGTACTGTCATCATCCAGGTCTTTGGGTTTCATTATTAGAAACTGTCGCAATTTTAATGATAGTGGGGTAGTACTGTTATTATATTATTCTTTTGTACGCTCAAGACTCGAATATGCGTCACTTATATGACATCCATTATATGAAACAGAAATCAATACCGTTGAATCGATACAACGCAAGTTTCTGAAGTATTTAATCTGTAAACATGATGGCGTCTATCCAGCTAGAGGTACTAGTCAAAATCTTATGCTAGCACGGTTTCATATGAGAGCCTTAGTCGACCGTCGTGTGGCTGCAGCTATAACTTTTTTGTACAACCTGGTAAACAATAAAATCGACTGCATTACTCTTGTAAATCAAATTTGGTATATTGTCCCAAGGATAAACTCCAGAAACTTTCGCACCTTTCTCTGTAACAGGGCACTGAATAATATTTTCAAGAGAGCTCCGATTTTCTACATATGTGACTTATTTAATACCCTGTGTAATCATAATATAGACCTTTTTGTTGACTCGCTGTCTTCTGTCCTGAGGGTGTGTAATCGATAAGTTGGTTTTTTTTTCTTACCTTATTTGAGTAGGTCTTTCAAGTGTATTGGGTAGTTATGTACTTATCTAATACTATCTATTTGATGTTTGATTATGTGGTATAGGGATATATGAGGATTTTTTTGTTTGTTTTGTTTTAAATCAGTTTAAACTCTAAACTTGAAACCTATATCATGCATGTATATTTCATTTATTGATTGTATTATTTTTTTTCTACATTTCCTGTAAGTGGGTGACCGTTGGAAATAAACACTTATTTATTTATTTATTTATTTATTTATAACATATCGCAACTGACTCAAATGACTAAAATAAGTTGAGACTAATTGAAACTACCCGAAAGTTGATTCGGTGATTAACGAAGACTAACCAAATCTATTGAAATTCATTATAATGTATTGTAACCAGTTCAAATGACTGAAATAAGCTGATATTAAGTGAATCTAACCGAAAGTTGGTTAGCCGACTTTCCAAAACTAACCAAATCTATTAAAATTTATTATAACTTATCGGAACCAGCTCAAATATGTAAAATAAGTTGAGACTAGATGAAATTCACCGAAACTTTATTCGACGATTAACCAAGAATAACCAAAAAATGTATTATAACATATCTTAACCGGTTCAAATAACTAAAATGAGTTGATAAGTGAAACTAACTGAAATTTGCATTGGCGACTAACCAAAACTAACCCAATTTATTAACATTTTTTATAACGTATCGGAAAATGTTCAAATGACTAAAGTAAGTTGAGATTGAGTGAAACTAATCGAAACTTCATTGGACTACTAACCAAAATTGACCAAATCTATTAAAATTAATTATAACGCATCGGAGCCGATTTCGATGAATAAAATAAGTTGAGACTGAGTAAAACTAACCGAAAGGTTATTGGACGATTAACCAAATCTAAACAATTATATTAATAGTATATTATGATATAAGTGTATAAGAGGGCCTTTAAAGCACGCGCGACATATTTCAAAACACGACGCGCAGCGGAGTGTATTGTAAGTCGCAAGGGCTTTAAAGGTCTCTTATACACGTATATCATACGCTAGTTTTTATTACGAATGCATCATAATCTCAAAAATGTTTTAAATATTAAACTTAAGGGAAATATTGACGAATATATTAATCTGTCACATTTGACATGATCAAATGTTTCTATAGCAACCTTTAAAAAAAGTAGGCGCTTCATAAATATCATTTTAAGCACGCTGCAGCGTGCGATAATCGTTGAATATGATGCATGCGTAATAAAAAATTGATTAGAGTGTATCGAAACAGGCTTAAATAAGTAGAATAAGTTGAGGCTAATTGAAACTATTCGAAAGTTGATAGGACGTCTAACCAAATCTATTGAAATTGGTTACAACATATCGGAACCGGCTCAAATAAGTAAAATAACTTGAGGCTAAGTGAAACTAACCGAAAGTTGATTTGACGACTATCCAAAAGAAACCAAGTTTATTAAACTTGATTATGACGTACCGGAACCGACTCAAATGACTTAAATAATTTGAGACTAAGTGAAACTAACCTCAGGTTGATTAGGCGACTAACCAAAACTAACCAAAATTATTAAAATTGATTATAACGTATCAGAACCAGCTCAAATAAGTGAAATATTTTGAGACTAAATGAAACTAATCAAAAGTCGATTAGACGATTAACCCAAACTAACCAAATCTATTAAAATTGATTATAACGTATAGGAACCGACTCAAATGACTAAAATAAGTTGAGGCTAAGTGAAGCAAACCGATAGCCGGTTAGGCGATAAACCAAAACTAACCAAATCTATTAAAATTGATTGTAGCGTATCGGAACCAGCTCAATAAATAAAATAAATTGAGGCTAAGTGAAACTAACCGATAGTTGATTAGACGGCTACCTAAAACTTACCTATTAAAATTGATTATACCGTATCGGAACGGATTCAAATAACGAAAATAAGTTGAGACCCAGTGAAACTAACCTAAAGTTGATTAGATGATTAATAAATCAAAACTAACCCAATCTATTAATTAATATTGATTATAATTTATTGGAACCGGCTGCAAAATAACTTGAGAATAAGTGGAACTAACCGAAAGTTGATTTAACGACTATAATTGATTATAACGTAACGGAAACGACTCAATTAAGTAAAAAAAAAATTGCGGCTAAGCGAAACTAACCGAAAATTGATTAGACGACTAACCAAAACTAACCAAATCTATTAAAAATTATTATAGCGTACTGGAACCTAGTCAAATGACTAAAATAAAATACCTACTAAGTGAAACTAACCGCGTTAGATCGGGGATTGAGAGATGAATCAAATGCAGTTTTTACAAACAGCACTTATGTTATAAATTGTAAAAACTATCGAAACTTGAAGTAATATGCATTTATGTGTAGGTATATCTTGCTAAACTACACTAATGTAATCTACTAAAAGTCATCTTTTACATTAGATTGTGTTAGGGGTGGGTGAGGGTGACTTTTAGTCTCTCACGACAGACTATGGTCTTTTGCTTTTTCAACCACACTTATAATGTGATAAACTGTAAAAAAGGAACGAAAACTCAACTAATATGCATTTATTTGGTATATTTTGGTAAAGTAAACTTACGTAATCTAATCTGATCTCACCCAAACTTCTATCAACTATTATATTTCCCAGTGGCGTGCACACAATGAAAGCACAAATGCATTGCCTACCCTGAAATGTTGACATTTTTTATATTTTCCAATTTAATTTTAATCCCGATAATATAAATTATAATTTTACTTATAAGTATAATCCAAATTTAAAAAGCTTATCTTAAGCGCCAATATTAATTATATCATAGAAAAACATCACAGTCTACCACTCATATTACGCTACCTATATTAAACGGAATAATATTCTCCGACGGCAATCCGCTAAAGACCATCCCATAACCAACCGAAGGCATGCATTTATACCGTCTATACTGGTTTTACTATGGAAGCGAAAAGCAGTGCTTGAAAAAAGACAGCCAAATGAAACGTTACATAAAGCGAAAAGAGACAAAGCATGCGAAGATGGTCCGGGCCGACGCGACGCAACGTAAGTGCTGTTGCCAAATGTGCTCTCTTTAATTAATATTTTGATAGACATTCTTTTTTACCAAGGATCATATTATTATTGGTTTTTTGCGCTTTAGTAATTAGTTTGAAAGCTATTAACGGTTACATCATTACAGGGTTTGGTTAAGAAAGCTTTATTATTTAATAATGTTTAAAATTACAGTACATGGGGCATCCCTAATTAATTTTTCGATATCTGAGTATTAATAACGCCATGCATTTTTTTTGCAAGAAACTGAAACCCGATAATACAACACCGGCATTTACTCTAGGCAATAGAGACTAAATAAAGGGTTCACCTGGAAAAAATGGTAGGATTTTGTTTTATAAGCTTACCTTATGTTTTTTGGGTCGCTGATTCCGAATTTTTCACTTCCCACCAAAAAATCTCACCGGAAATACTTTTTTTTTTGAAAAAATCGCATGTTTTTTTGAGAATATCTGATTTTTTATATATTTTTTTAAACGGTATAAAATTCTGAAAATATACAATAAAAAAAAATGTTTTAAATGTTTTTTCAAATGATTAAACGCATAAAGGCGCTAGTGCGCTCTGAGATGCAGCGAAGCAGACGCGCGACGAACATTGGCAACCCTGGTTGCCAACCCTGGTGTTTTCCGTACTTAGATTGGTAAATGTTAATGTGACTTTCTCAGTGTGTATAAGAATTTTTGTGTCTTTTAATAATGAATAATTGAATACATTAGAAAATTGTTTTATTTGCGAATGCTCTTTAGCAGACGAGGAAACGGTAAACGTGACAAAAAAAAGGACTGAATTCGTTTCGTGAAGCAAGTTTAAAAAGAGAAGATCGCAAGGATTATCTTTTAACTGACCTTGAGACAATCGTTGTGCACAGAAAATGTCAAAAAAGTTATGTGAATCCAAAATTAATTGAGTCATTTAAACGGAAAAACTCAAACTTTCCGGTTATTCCGCAGCGGGAATCGAGATCTGCGACCGAAATTTTGTCTTTCCAGAACTTTTGGATTTTTTTAAAAATGAAACGCGGAAACGACCCGAACAGAGAGATCGTGTGGTCGAGGTGACTCAATTAAATATTCGAAATGAAGTGTTGTATCTCGCAAAACGGATAAATAATGAATTGGGTGATGACATCGTAAACCGGCTAAATCCAGTAACAGATCTAGTGGCAGAAGAGGCAAAATATCATAACTGCTGCATGAAAAAGCTCAATATACTTGCTCTGAAAGCTGCTGAAGCGGATGGAGCTCCCAAACAAAAGCGAGGCCGCAGCGTAGATCAGGTAGAGAAAGCTATGAGTTATATCTTTAATTATTGTGATGAAAATTCTAGTGAATGTCAGTTTTCATCGCAAGAATTAATTAACGAAATAAAATGTGATTACCATCCTCATGTTAAAACCATTAAAGCTCAAGTTATCAAGAAATATGGCGATGGTATATTCATATCGGACTGTTATAAATAAGTGAAATAAGTCCACTATAATTTCGTTCCGTGGCGCGAGCAACAAAATACTGACAGACGCTTTTTACACCGACAAAAAATGTAAAGACGAGAAAGCTGAACGAAAGCGCATTGTTCAGGCAGAGCTGAGATAGTTTGGAGGACATAAGATCTAAAGTTTATGAAACAAAGCAATACCCTCCTTCCGACAACTTTTTTGGAAGTGCTGATTCAGATATTCCTGACACTCTCAGCCTTTTTCTACAGGGTGTAATTTTGAAGCATAAAAAAGGTAATACGAATAAGTGGCGAACAAAATGTACGTCTCTTGCACACTGTTTAGTAGCTGCCGCTAGACCCAGATCATTTCTGTCTCCTGTACAAACTGCAATCGCAGCTTACATTTATAAAAAGTTTGGATCACGTAGACTGATTGAAACACTCGAATCCCTTGGATTTTGCGCCTCTTATGCAAAAGCCACAACGTTTGAGATTTCGGCGATAATGCGCCCTCCTTTAGTTATTGATCCAAATTCGTTCTCGCAATTCATATTCGATAACGCAGATTTTAATTCCCAAACCCTTGATGGTTATCAAACGTTTCACGCAATGGGAGGCATTCAATGTGTTACGCCAAAATCTGCGATAGCTCCAGATCAATTCAATGAGCGAATGACTAAAAAACCCTCAGCAGAAATTGTTGGAAAATTCGGTTACAATCCGTTGAGATTTTTTGAAAATAAGAAAGCATCAGGTTTATCGGAAATAAAATATTTAAACCTAAATAACATAAAAACGCACATACCATCAAGTACAACTTTGGCAGGGGAACGAGTTAAAATCTGAAAAATGGGGCTGGAAAAGAACACACGAAGGCTTAACTCCAATCACTACTTCTATGCCTCCCTTTCCACCACAGCTTTTAAAGCTCATATCTTGCAAATGCAAGAAAGGTTGCCGAGGAGCATGCAGCTGCCGGAAAAGCGGGCTGCGATGTTCGGTGATGTGCCTTCAATGCAACAACACCTGTGAAAACGCTGCGGACGAAGACATCGGGGACCTGGAGCATGACGAAGATGACCCTGAGGAAGTATATTTAGAATTGCTAGATGAGGAGATGGGCAGGGAAGAAGACTCGCTGGAGCAACCCAATGATGATCACCCTGGAGAAAGATTCGAAACAGAAATCTTGATAGGTGAGCTTTTGATTCTCCTGTCATTTTCTCTCCATTCATCACACTATATTTCTGTCCTCACCCTCTCTCCCCCTAAGTGTACAACACTTAGTAGTTCAAGGCTGACTATTGTCTCTTTAAGAAAAAAAATTGGTGTATTGGATATTTTTTCATTAAGTAACTGAAAGTTTTTCCTCTTGTTTCAGAAGCTAATAAGAGTGATTCTAGCTCAGAAAGTGAGGCCTTTGATGAGCCTGGCCCTTCAACAGCTGTAAAACGACGCCGAAGAAACTTAGTTGTGAAAAATTAGGTTAATTGAAAGACTTGGCAACATTGCAACTTTAAATTTTGAATATTTTAATTATTTCCTGAGTTTTAAGCGGGTTGAGACTTTCTTTTAATTTTTTTTTGTAAATTTTGAAGTGTTTTTAGATTTTCCGGCTCACTTTAATAAATTTATAGTGACTATGGCTTTTTATTCAACAAATTTATTTTATTTTTTCAAAATATTTTCTTTTGGCGTAATTTTTTTAAATTTCCGGTATTTCCGGTGAGATTTTTTGGTGGGAAGTGAAAAATTCGGAATCAGCGACCCAAAAATCATAAGGTAAGCCTATAAAACAAAATCCTACTATTTTTTCCAGGTAATATTCTCTATTGCCTGGAGTAATTGGCCAGCCATAAATAAGAATAATCTCAGGTTCCCTTTTCCATGTGCCCTATTCTTGTGTGAGATTGGGATTTGACGCCCTGCGCTTTTAGTTATAGTTTTGAAAGTTTAGTTAGTTTAGTACCTATACAAGGGGTTGTTGTTTTCTTTGGGAGTTAGTTTTGTTGGTTAGAAAGAAAACCTCGATATTTTAATAAAAAAATCCATGACAATTATTAGTGGCTCTGCAGGTGTCGTCATAAAATTAAAATGTATTGTTGGCTATGCTTACTCTTCGGTGAAGAGGGAAATGTGTAGAGTAAACGTGAGTATATTGATTTAAATAATGTGTCAAATGCCTCAGAAAAACATGGCCAGTCCACTAAACATTTACAGCGCGTTTTCTTTGTATAGTTTTGGCGAAACTCGAATTGAAAAGGCTTTATGCCTACATTTTTTGGAGCCTCAAAATGGACGTTTTTGGGCGTGGCACCTGAAAAGAAATTCTACCTACGGCGGCGCCTGCAGCGGGCTTATTCCTTCTGTATCATTTTCTATTATGTTGCCTACCCTCTCCTAACTGGCACTGCACGCCACTGATATTTCCACACAATTATGAGTTTTCTCAGATCTCAAATTTAGTATTCTGCTTCGGCATTTTCAATGTCTCCCCCGATTGCATCTTTGTGAAGGACTGTGAATTTTTTCATACACTTTATCACTGGGTAATAATTCTAATACTAAATAACTTACCCTTTAAAAAAATTGAGCTCTAAAATGTTAATAATCAAACAAGGATTCAATGACCATAAATGCATATAGCGGAAGCGACAAATGTAATGTACAGATGCCAGGTAAACAAATGCTGAGGAATCTCAAATGGATCTACCCGTATATTAATATTATGTGATCCTGATCTTTTTTAAGATTAGTAAGATATTTTTGGGTTTTACCTTTACGTAGTTTAAAAAGAAATGTTGAATATAGTTGTTTTAGTCTATACTTAACCCACAAATCGTTCACATGCAATCGAAATGGTGTAATGCGCTCTCTATACGAAATAGCAGAAACAAAACGAATACACTAATTTTGGATAAGCTGAATCCTTAATTTATTATATTAAAGTTTGACCTCATTTCTGGTGAAATTCACGGAAAAGATATTGGATGTGTATATTAGAATGGGTGCACTTCGTGAGTAGCCACGAAATGCTCAATAATTTGCCTATCAGACCGACAAATCTACAGAACTAGAACTTAACAACCTTGCCGGGAACATAACGCAAGCGTTAGCCGCCAAGAGTATCGCGGTGGATGTGTTTAAGATTTTGAAGGAGCATTCAATAATGCACTACCAAACTCCTTATATAGAGCATTAGCTGAAAGAAAGGCTAATCCACAGGTAAGGATCTGGATTGGGAGCATGATAAATTGCAGAGTAGCCACAGCAACCTTACGTAGTGGTGGGTGGGGGGTAGGGGAAGGGGGGTTACAGATTTAGGGCTGTCAGGGGATGTCCGCAGGATGGAATTTTGTTGCCCCTTCTGTGGTCTCTCCTGATGGATGATCTGCTAACGATTTGTAAATTCTCAAATTACACTTGTAGATTTGAAAGATATCCACTCCGGAAAGCTAATCGATTTCATGCAAAGGATCGAGCTTCTGGCCTAGTGGAAACCGAATATTTAAGCAAAAATTTCTAAAATCACTACATGGGTAAATCAAGGACCTCACCAGTTCCAATTTAATATCTTCTTGAATTTGTGCCTTCAAATGGTGCAGTATCTCCAAGCTAAAGAAACCCAATAATTCTCACGGGCTAGCCAAAAGTTAAATTGCTATCGATACTTACATTCAAGCTTCTGGTAGAAGGAAACCTCCTCATCATTTATTACCAAGCTCCATAAGAGCCCGTTGCCTCTTCGACCAAACACATACGCATTATTCGACTTCAAACTATTCTTTTGTGAATATGCTGTATACAAGATCCTTGCTGATGTGACGTACAGCCCTTGAAACATTCTCGTCGGAAAACGAATAGTATATTTAAATATCGCCTGCATAAAGATGCAGCTCGTAAAATGCAAGCACTTTTGGAATGTCAAAGATGAAAAAATTTATGAAATCTTCACAGAAAAGTTGTGATTGCCTATTTTGTACGATGAAGCGCAACACTAACAAATATCCGGGAAAATGCAGTCGATTGCCTATATTAAAAAAATATTAGCCATCCACCTAAGAAATTAAAAGTATTTAAAAGAACATTCCGATGACGTTTATTTAAATTAAAGTCGTCATGATACTTGGAAGAGCTGAGGTCTGTAGAAGGGAAGATTTATTTATTGCTATAATATGAAAATACTATCCTATCTAGTAATGGATAGAAGTTCAATAGGAAGTTGGTCCAGGAAAATGTCTAAATTTGTCAAATCCACTTTTTATACCGGACATGCTTTCCGAAGAAGTTCACACGCCACTTTTTAGCAAACAAAGGTGTTGATATTTTGGGTCTTAAAAGACCATTGCTAAAGGATACATAAAAGATCCAGTGTAGAACAAAATTCAAGTGTCTAAACGAATCTTACATGAAAATGGGTATGAACACGCTGCCCATTTTGCAGGTGGCATCACTGAGTGCACAACAACAAAAAGGAGCATCGTGTTAGATAATATATCTTTCGGGGGAGACATCCCACTAACATTTGATAATTGCTCAAGTTATACTTTTAATATTGTTGCTATTTAAAAAGAATGAACAAACACCTGCAATAATTGGGCATATTTAGTTTTATGTCTTACCGGTATATTATTGTGTTATACCTTAGATACCATTTACATAATGGATTACTTTATGCCCGTGCGGGCATAAAGGCTACTTTATTGCCTGTGCGGGCATAAAGTACACTTTATGGATCCAAATAATTGAATTGAATTCGTAATTTTTTAAATATTTACATACTGTGAATGCAATAACGAACTAGTATGACATAAAAGTTTGTATGCACCACGGGTATTAATACATGTGTAGGCCCTCGGGCGATTTATAAACCCTCTGGCCATAGGCCCTCGGGTTTGTAACATTGTCGCCCTTAGGGCAAAAACATCTACTTAATACCCTTGGTACATAAATAACTATTATTCACTTACTGCCCTTTGAACCTAGTCACCTACCGATCAGTAGTTTGTAAATCAAACCTTCAGCTGTAATAATTGATTCAGTAAGCTTGCCAAATTACCTGAGGGTGCAAAAACTTTTATATCCTTAAAAATACGTCTAATTATGTAGGCATTTTGGTATTTCTTGAGGTTGAAAATAACGTTCTAAAAGGCACATTTAACGTTGCAACGCTATAAAATCCTTTGGCTGTAAACTTTTTTTATGTTTTGATGTTTGCAACCAGAAACAAGGTATAATAACTTACAGTTGAAAATTAGATCCCTACTTGTTAGCTAATTTGTACCCAAAACGTTAGATCTATCTGGCTTGAATATTCAGGACGAGATTCTTGTCAGACAAAGCTATAGCGGTGACAAAGGACGATTTGGAACTCTATAATTACGCAGGTAAGTTTAGAGACAGGGCTCGGTACATTTCCGATTGAAGTCTCCGCCCGAGTTTCGAATGGGAATAAAATTATCCCTTGTTAGCGAACAAGTACATTGGGAATATGATTTCAGCTGGCTAACAAGAAGTAGCGAATCAATTATGCTAATGCAAACTTTGACTGCAATCAGTGTTCCTTGCCTCATTTTGATGTGTAGTAGATTCTTAATTACCTTTGATGTGATATGAATAATTACGCTCTGGGATTAACTACTAGACTTTATGCCTCTTCACTATTTCTGTATGCTGCTAAATACAGGATACTAGGTAAAATAAAAGTCTCGCAATATCAATATCCAGGGTGGCCCATCGAAAACGTAGCACACCGTTTTGCTTGTTTTTCGGATAATAAATTGAAAAATGCTGGGACCCGTTGAAGGCGGGAAAAAATAAAAATAAAATAGATGATTTTCGTTTTTTTACGGATATCTCCGGAAGTAGATGAATTTTTTAAATTTCTCGACGGCATGTTAATGACCCTTAAATTGTGCAACTTTGCTCCAATTGAACCGACCTCGTATCTCTTACGGTTTTCCAGATACCCATACAAAGAAACGAATTTGTAGTACCCCGTATATGCAAAAGTGCACCTAAATAAATAATTTTGACCTAACTTGACCAACACTGCATCTTTTACGAGCATCTATAGAGATTCGAATTCGAGCCACGCACAATATGCACAATATTAAAATCACCCGGTTGATAAGCTATGAAATATGCCCTAATATTTTCAAAACCGCATTAAAACATCTTTGTTAGTTTTAGATATAGATACGTTTTAAACTAGTCTAAACATTTTTCGTATGCGCTTTATGAGACCAGCAATTTAGTTTGAGGAAGTCTTATCATTAAGGTTTATATACAGCTTTTACGAATATAACAGCTCTAGACAGACCTATATATACAGCTTTAGATAGATCGAGTACAGGGCTGTAGAAAGCTGTATACAAGCATGTCTGAAGCAATATACATACCAGTATCAGACCTGTCTAAATCTGAATAAAGTTGCATACAAATTTGTCTACAGCTGCCCTCGCAAGGAGTAGAACGACTTACCCAATAAATATTTTTCTAGTACTACTTTTATTATAAAAAATTGGGATTTTTATGCTCTTCATTTTTCGTCCCCATAGTTCTGGTACCGATTGACCAGTACCAGATCAGTCTAAAGCTGTGTAAAATTTTATACAAATTTGTCTAAAGTTTAACACTTACAACGTTATAAATTGGACAAAAAGAGCGAAACTTGGTATATTTTGGTAAATTAAACTTAAGTAATATAACCTAATTTCACCCAAAATTCTACCAACTATTATATTTCCACACAATTATGAGATTTCTCAGATCTCAAATTTAGTAAGCGTTGCATTCTGCTTCGGCACTTTCAATGTCTCCACCGGTGGCATATTTGTGAAAGACTGTGGATTTTTTGTTATTTACTTACTTACTTACTTACTTTATTATTAATCTCTTGTTAATATATTATAATATACACTGAGATAAGTCAAATCAAAGAAAATAATAGCTATTATTTTCTTTTGTAAAATAAAAGATACACATAGAGTACTTATATTATCTATAAATCGGTAGATCCTATCCTAGTCTAAAAATATATCTAAAAATACAATTTGTTAAACAACAAAAATACAAACCAAAAACAAAAGTGTATTAGCCTCGCCAAGAGTTTAAACATTCCGTATACTCCTGCAAACTATATAGAGGATCCCTAACCAAAAGTTTCTTTATTTGCTTTATAAATTTAAGTAAACTTTCCATATTTTTTATGCTTTCAGGCAACTGGTTGTAATAAATCTCTCATGATGATACAACAACTACAAACAGTAGGGGCATTTTGCTTATGATATAATGTATACAACCATAGACACGATTGATACGAAGCAAAATACCATTTGCATTCGATTTGTCTGACATTCCTCGTTCTAACGATATGAGACACGACTCATCGTGTATCTGTCGTGAGAAACTAAAAGTCACCCTCACGCACCCTTAACCCAATCTAATGTAAAAAATTACTTTTCTTAGATTACGTAAGTTTAATTTACCATAATATGAGGCGTGTCAAAGCAAAACTTGTCATATCCATTTTGGCTGATTTTACACAATAGGCGAAAAACGCCGTTTATTTCTTGGTTTTTATTGTGGAAAAATTATTTCCTATAGCGTTAGGAAGAAAGAAAAGGTATTTTGTAATCAGATTAATTGAAAATCATCATATTGGTTTTTAAAACGCAATAAAAATTTGGATAGGACAAGTTTTGCTGTGTCACTTTGGATTTGGCGAGTTATGCAGTAACAGGGATGGGATAAGGCAAGTTTTGCAACACTAAAATGAAACATTTATTGTGAAAAAATAAAAACATTTAAAATATTATTATAAAGTTAAATTCTTGGTTCGATATCCTCTTCGAACGTTCTTGGTTGACAAAAGACTCCTTCATCGACGATATCTTCAGCATCAT
Organism: Pissodes strobi; assembly: GCA_016904865.1. Lineage (NCBI taxonomy): Eukaryota > Metazoa > Arthropoda > Insecta > Coleoptera > Curculionidae > Pissodes > Pissodes strobi. The sequence continues at coordinate 4,459 of MU193332.1, read as the reverse complement.
CTTCGGGGTTAATATCTGATAATAGTGTTTTAAAGAAAATTAAGTCTTCTCTTTGCTGCCATTCTTCACCGAAATGTTTTATTAATAACTTTTTAATATCGGCTAGCTTTGATGGTTTTACTGGAACGCCCATTGGAATAATAGGAGTAGAAAAATGTTGGAGCTTTTTACCTTTCTTTAATACAGATTTGGCTGCTCCGGTGTTAGAATAGTAATAAAGCTCCCCGCATACTGCAACATTCCCATTTATATTTTTGGTAATAAAAAATCTTTTGGCGAGTGAAAACTTGAAATGCCATGTTCCAACAGGTTTAAAAAACTCTCCAACAGACGACTTCCAATCCATTACTGGACAATCAATTCCCAAGTTGGCAAGAGTTCCATGTTCTTTAAAAATATCCAGGTAAGTTTTATGATCGGTTATTGTTGGTCTCTTCTTTAGTATTTTTTCGATCCGCCCAAAAATTCTATCTGGAGGCAGAAATGAATGCCCTGGTATCGGAAAAACTAATTCAATACTAGTGATGTTAGGGGGAACTTTTTGAGATAAAAAATATGACAACATACCAATCATAGTTGTATTTCGGTTTTGCCCCCCACATCCATCGGCGCATAGTCTTATTACTGAATATGTTGAGAGGTCAGTTTTTAAAAGAGTACTGTATACTGCCGAGGCTATCTCGTTCGAGCCTTTATAAAACTGATGTTCCATCCAAGTGAAAATATGTACATTTTCAGGGCTCATCTTTGTCTTGGAAGGACCTTGGACTATAGTAAAGTTAAAAGTGTATAACTGCCTACTGTAAAATGCAATCTGATCTGGTACCTTGGGGTTTACCAAATTTTTTTGACAGTCAAAAGAGAATGTTACCATATTATCATTAACCTCCTTAAGTTTCTCAAAAAACGCTTTTGATCTTAAAGTGTGAAGTCTCTTTTCTACCATCAAACTAGTCTTCTTATCGGGGTCATTTTCGAGTTTGATTTTTTCTCCTAGTTCAATACATTTGGAGCAAGCGTCTGTATTAGCCCTGTTTCCAGGTGCCTCTTAACTACCCTTTGAACTCGATCTTTAGAAATGCCAAGGATTTTTGACATACCTGTATTTCTAACTTCTGGGAAGCTGATTTTTTTACAAAATATCTCGTTGTTACACCTTTCCTACTACTTCCTTCTTTCTTTTGCCTATTACGTTTCGGTGGACAGCTTTTGCAATACTTTAGTAGGTAGAAGTCATGAGTCGTTTTAGTTTAACATGCATAGAACTTCTGATGAAAAGCATATACGTCCTGCGGTGTTAACTTCTTACACTTGAATGTTTTTCCGTTGTGATTGCATCTGGGGTATACCGGTAAGTTGTGCGCCTTATGCCTAAAACAGCAAAATATTTATTTGCAACTTTTTCTGTATATTATCTCTTTCAAAACATACCTCTTCCGCTTGGCGATTTCCCTCTTCCATTTAGATTTATCGGCCACATTTTACTTTTAGCAGATTACGCAAGTTTAGTTTACTAAAATATACCACATAATTGCATATTACTTCAAGTTTCCATCGATTTTACAATTTATAACATTAGTGGAGGTTGTAAAAACTGCATCCGATTCGTCTCTTAATCCCCGATCTTAGGCGTTTAGTTTCACTTATTATCAACTTATTTTAGTCATGTAAGTCGGTTCCAATACGTTGTAATAAATTTTAATAGATTTGGTTAGTTTTGGTTAGTAATCAATTGTCGGTTAATTTCACTTACTTACTTATTTGAGTCGGTTCCGTTACGTTATATTCAATTTTATTAGGTCTGGTTAGTTTTGGTTAGCCGTCTAATCAATCATCGGTTAGTTTCACTGCGTCTCAATTTATTTCACTTATTTGTTCTGGTTCCGATAGGTTTTAATAGATTTGTTTAGTTTTGGTTTATCGTCTAATTGACTTTCGGTTAGCTGCACTTAGTCGCAACTTATTTTAGTCATTTGAGTGGGTTTCGATACGTTATAATCAAGTTTAATAAAGTTGGTTAGTCGTCTAATCAACTTGCCGTTCAATTTTAATAGATTTTGTTAGTTTGGGTTAATCGACTAATCAACTTTTGATTAGTTTCACTTAGTCTTAAATTATTTCACTTATTTGAGCTGGTTCTGATACGTTATAATCAATGTAAATAAATTTGGTTAGTTTTGTTTAGTCGCCTAATCAACTTGCGGTTAGTTTCACTTAGTCTCAAATTTTTAGTCATTTGAGTCAGTTCCGATACGTTATAATCAAGTTTAATAAACTTTGCGTATTTTCGTTAGTCGTCTAATCAACTTTCGGTTAGTTTCACTTAGTCTCAACATATTTAAGTTAATTGACTCGGTTCCGACACGTTATAATGAAGTTTAATACATTTGGTTTGTCGTCTAACTTCCGGTTAGTTTCACTTAGTCTCTACTTATTTTAGTCATTTCATTCGGTTTTGATACGTTATAATCAATTTTAATAGATTTGGCTAGATTGGGTTGGTCGTCTAATCAACTTTTGGTTAGTTTCACTTAGTCTCAACTTATTTCACTTATTTCAGCTGGTTCTGATACATTATAATCAATTTTAAAGTATTTGGTTAGCCGTCCAATCAACTTACGGTTAGTTTCCACTTTCTAGATCTGTGGTTAGTTGCACTTAGTTTCAACCTATTTTTGTCATTTGAGTCGGTTCCGATACGTTATAATCAATTTTAATAAATTTGGTTAGTTTTGGTTAGTTGTCTGATCAACTTTCGGTTAAATTCACTTAGTCTCAAGTTATTTTACTTACTTGAACCGATTCCGATACGTTATAATGAGTTTTAATAGATTTGGTTAGTTTTGGTTAGGTCTAATCAACTTTCGATTACTTTCACTTAGTCTCATCTTCATTTAGTCATTTGAACTGGTTTCGATACGTTCTGATCAATTTTAATACATTTGGTTAGTTGTCCACTCAACTTTCGGTTATTTTCATTTGGTCTTAATTTATTACACTTATTTCAGCGGGTCCTGATACATTATAATCAGATATGCATAAACAGTGTCGTGACGTTCTCAAAAAATTTCCGTGTCGTGATGCGACCTTGGAAGGTCACTGTAAAGAAACCGAAGTATTCATCTGAACTGGCTGCGATACGTTTTAGTCAAATATAATGTTTCTGGGTAGTTTTGGTTAGTCGCCAAAATTCGCTTCGTTTTAACTTACTTTAATTTGTTTAACCTATTTCGATATATTTTAGCTCGTTTTGGTGCTTTTGGTTACTTTTGATTAGTTTTGGCTAGTCATTCAATCAACTTTCCGATATGTTATAACCAATTTTAATGTATTGGTTAATTTTGGTTAGTCTTCAAAATTCGGTTAATTTGAGTTATTTTTAACTTACTATAATATTTTCAATCTGTCTCGATACGTTTTAGCCATATTTGGTGCTTTTGGTTAGTTTAGGCTAGGTTGTGTTAGGTTGGGTTATAAAGTCGTCGTTGGTGGTCGTTCAATCTATGTTCAATTAATTTCAGTTAGTTTTCATTTTAGTCATTTCAATCGGCGCTGAGTTAGGTTTAACTTACTTTTATTTTTTTAATTTGTTCTGATTCATTTTAATCCTTCTGTGCTTTTGGTTACTTTTAGTTAGTTTGAGTTTGTTTGGGTTAGTGGTGCAATCAACTTTCGGTTAGTTTCAGTTAGCTTTAATTTATTTTTGTCATTTGAACCGATTCCGTCCTCAGAAACAGACTAACACGATCTCTTACGCATATTACGTGATGTGCCAAATGTAGCATGCACTTTTTCGTGATTTGATACCCCACAATAGGAAAACAAAATTATTTTCAATGTTAATATTTTGGACAAAAGTAATCTGTTTTAATGGGATCGTAGGTTACGTTCTCCACCTAGCACATGCCACTTTCTAAGCCAGACATTCTGCAAGTATGCAAGTCATACGAATAGAAATTCTGATATGCCGCGTATTTTAGATACTAATTAAAAAATTAAGCAAATTACTTGAACCAATCAGTATATGACACTTTTGCACTTTAAATAATTCATTGGCATTTAAATCAGTCAACAAAATATATGTTTCTGCAAACTCAAATTTAAGTTCGTCGACCCACTACAATGAAAACTTTTAAGGCAACGATATTTCCCTTTCTCTGAAAGCCAACGAAATAACGAAAGTTCTAAACAAAAACACATTTGCAAGACCCTGAATTTAAACACCTTCTACACACGGCCTCGGAAAACAAAGGAAACAGATTGTCGAGGGGTACGCTTAAGCCATAAAAAATATGCAAGTTATTAATTTTGTCAAAGTATTTTTCGCAACCCGAAAGCACTCGACTCTTGAAAGAACTCTGAAAGTTTCAGTCGGAAAGGTGAAATAACGTTACACTCTTGAAAGGTGCATTTTAAAAGTCTTTTCGGCGTCAGCATTTTTATATTTTAATGCTAAAGT
>JAEQML010062543.1:0-24271 GCA_016904865.1 Pissodes strobi | reverse complement strand
TATTTATTTATTTTTAGTTAGTGTTGTTTCGCAGCGGTGTTAAAAGGGCCAAAATGAATAAAGAGTTATTAATTGAGAAGGTGCGACAGTACGAATTTCTGTACAATCAACGTTCAAATAATTACAGGGATCAAAACATGCGTTATGAAGCATGTGAAGAAATATAAATATATATTTTGGGCTCTGTTGCCATTATAATTCCAACTGCACATTCCTCTAATAACTCTTCCCATTCATCAGAAGATGAAGTATCACTCTCCATACCTGTTCCCACTGAAAACGCCAAGTTTATACTAATATGAAATCCCAATCTTAATTATTAAAATATTTAAAGTCGAGATAGCGTGGGCGTTGCGTGTTGCAAGTGGGTACACATAGATGAATTTGTGGGACCACGTCGGCTAACGTGGCATAGTGTAGCATGGTGTGGGGTGTTGCTAGTGGGTTTCGGGCTTTAACCCTACGTTACAGGCGTGTAGCCCGGCGAATTTCGTAGCTGGCACGCCTCGAATGGTTTTTTTTCGTCGTCGCCCTCTAAGCAGCGTTAGCAGAGTACTTATGTTTGTGTTTTAATTTAATTGTGAAAAAATACTAAAGTACTACATCTTTGATATATTTAAGTACTTAGGGACTTGGAAATATATTTCAAGTACTTTTTGGTACTTAAATTTTTAATGGTAAAATTTAAGTATTAAGTATAAGTATTTTGACAAATACTTAAAAAAGATAAGTATCAGTAACAACTTTTTCCAAATACTTAAAGTAAAGTACTTAAAGAACTTTTTTACTTAAGTAGTTAATTCAAGTATTTTGAGTACTCAGTACCGCAGCTCTGATTCCGGATACTTTCTAGACGGACTATACATTTGTTTCGAAAAAAAATACCGCTTTCGAAAAATTAAGTTTTTGTAAAATAGGTACTTTTCAAATTTGTCTGTTAAGTAATGGAGCATTATTCCTATAGAAAATATGCTAACATGTATCTAATTTATGGATAGGTAGTTGCGTGAAGGCAAGAATAATAATGTATTCTGATACATTTCCAAATCGACGTTTACTGCATCGAAAGACTTATGAAAGGGTTGATCGTAGCTTAAAAGAAACAGGTGAAAAGTCAAGTGAAATAAAAAAATGCTAAAAGTAGCTAATCTTATGCTAATTCAAGTTTTTTGTCGAATCGTTGTGAAGAACGGCCTCCAAGAATACAGCTAGGAATTTTCAGATACTTATTACTCCTGTCATTTTATTGCAAGGTATAGTAATAATAACTACATGTCGGTTACTGCAATCGTATGGAAAGTTTACTATAGTGTTATTAAAAAATATAATACTCATAGTTTAGAACCACGTTATACAAAAGTTATCCTACAAGATTGTAGGAAATAGCTCGAAGGCCATTTTCAGTTTAATTTTAGATTTTTGAAACCTCTTTGTTAGGCTCAAATAACCATATTTAAATAAAATATATACTTACCATACTACCACCATATACAGGGATAGAGCGAGAATATGATGCAGACCAATTTGTGATCAAAATATTTAAATGAGAATTTGGCAATAAAAAGTCATTCTATAAATCAGGCTTTTTATCGAAATGATTTTTAAAGTTTATCAAACTGTCAAACAATTATTTTAGACATGGCTCAAAGAGGTGCATATTCAAGAGCAATTATAACAAAATAATACCCAATTATTTCTCCATGAGTAATAACACTATATTATTATAATAAACTAATAAATAGTGAATTGTCACTTATTTAAACCAAATCGTATCTTCAGTGCCTGTAGCACTCAGAATAATTAGAATATAATATGAACTTGAACTTATATTTAACAATAAGGATTCTTTATATGTATAAGCTAAACTATATCGGTAGCAAATAGCGATATTGGTATAACAATACGTAAATATCAAATGGAAGATATAACATATTAACAAGTTTTCTAGGACCAGTGTAGGGCATATTACATAAGCTGTGCATCGACAGCCGAATCATAAGAACAGAAAAACAGACATTTGTTGAAATATTTTTAATTTTCATTTTCCAAATTAGAAAATGTTTCCTGTATGGAACTATTTATTCAGTTCAACCCGATAATAGTATTTTCAATTTAAAAACGTATTTTAAAGATATTAGAATCCTCTTTTTAATGGAGAATAATATCCATTAAATACGTTAAATCATTGTCAAAATCCGTGTAATAATTAAATAAAGCATTTTATTATAATCTGAGGAAAAACTTATTAGGTCATTACTTCTTACAGGTGTCTAGTACTAGGTAGTACTAAATTTAGTTACTTGATTATTAAGTACGCGAGTTCTTAGTGTATACATTGAAATAATATGGAGCACAACTATAATATTTTTATAAATTAAAATCACTACAATAATATCTAATTATAAATAAGCACAATACATTGAACAAACATGCAACACTACTCAACAATTATCTCTCTGAAATCGAGACACAGCAATGTTCGTAAGTTCAAACCAAATGAAGTAAAATATTGTTTTCTGCTAAATTAATAATTAGATACCTCCCTCAAAAATTAAAGAAAAAAGTTGAAAATTTCGTAAACAAGCAGTTTGATATAAAGAAATAATGAACCAAAATTAATGATAGAACAAGAGCAAATATCTATTTTGATTTTTTACAACAAGTAAACATTATTATACCAAATAATATATATTTGATGCTAGCAAAAAAAGTCAAAGTCAAAAGTCAAAATATGCTTTATTGTTGTGAACAAAATGATTGTTATAAACAAAGCCTACTTAAAAGTAATAATACCTATAACAAACAAAATCAAAACCTATACTAATCATTACATAAACATGTCAACAGAAAAGACAAAGCGGACATAAAGAGTCAAATAAAGAGAAAAAAAAAGGAAAAAAAAAGAGGAAAAAAACCGCATACAATCCATTCAAGACATAACCCTTTTTACATAATATTGCAACATCGCTAAAATACATCGCTGTAAAATTCAAAGATGTTATGCAGTATTAATCGCATTTAATTTCAATTTCTTTCAAAGATTAAAAATTTGATATGCGACATTTTATCTGACATTTTAGATAACCACAGATGATCACATAAAAAAATGGGAACCAGTTCCTATTTTGATTTTCCGAGAAAATTTTAGTAGATACAGAAATCAATTTACTAAATTAATCGCTTCATAGCTATACGTAATTTATATAACCGTAATTAATTGTCTGAAGTTCTATCCTCAAATAAAATATAGTTGAACGCAGCATCTTATAATCTACTTTTCATTAATATTTTATTTTCGAAATAATCAGACCCAAATCTGAATAATTTTTAATAAGAATAAACAAATAATTATCGCGTTTGAAAATTTTTGGAGGAAAACATTAATTTTATTAAAACATCTTATTTATTTATGCCTTTATCTGATTTTTTCGTATTAATTAAGTAAATATTTGGTTCAGTCAATTTTTTCATTTTATAATCATAATTACCTACTGACTTCATCACATCAAATAAATAGATCTATAGTATAGTTTGTAAACCGAGCGTTGATCGTTACGTCATACCTTGTCTTTCTCTCTCATACCACCGTCAATCGGGGGTGACAGAAATTTGACGTCACGGACGTACGTTGAGCTGCGCATGCTAGGATATCAGATGAAATTAATGAAATTTCTCATCTGTCAAAGTGTCAAATATATATTTATTTATTTTATTTGAAGTTCGTCCAACGTATTTTTCTGTTTTTATTTGTGATTGTTATCGCGGTTGGAAATGCCTGGACATCGGTACACTGAAAATGAGCAAGTCCTCATTTTAAAACTAATAGACCATTTTAATCGCGAAAAAGCAGCAGGGAAAACGCTTTTACCCGTGAGTGCAGTATATACCTAATGTAAGTTGATACAAAAGTGCAGTTTTAACAATATATAAAGAGTAGGATTATTAATTTGTTGTAGAGAGTTTCTGATGCTTTAGGAATATCGTCAGCCACTGTGCAAAGAATGCATTGAAAGGCAGTCTAGAAACTTGTTGACTTTAAAACAAAGGCAAATGTTGCTACTATTTCCTCTCATGGAGCGCCTCTTCACAAAGTTCATGGCCATACTATAAGGAGAGCATGTATGCTATGTATGAGAAAGGTAATCTGCATTTAATTTTTCATTATTTTAAATAATTTATTCATTATTTCGGTTTTATTGTAGGTGAACATCTCACACTGCATTCATTGCAAACGAATCTGATGAATATTGACAGAGTGCAGATATCTATTGATCTGCTAATATAATCATATTGAGATGGGATGGTCAGAACATAAGCGTTATACTACGAGGCTTGTATCAGTTCGATACATCCTGTCACAAGCAGATGCATCAGTTCGATACATCCTGTCACAAGCGAAGCTGTTTTAAATTTGTGGAATGAAGCACTTCAAAAGGTAAGAATCTAGTCAAACTTTTAGATATTGCTATTTTATAAGAGAATCTGTTTTAGATTACACCAAAAAAATGGAGAAATTATGTTCATCACACAAATGCTATAATACAATTAGCGAGGACTGGAAGAAGCAGAGATGCTTTGGATATATTACCGGTCCTTATCGATCTCAATTTTTGTCACTCGGATGATAATGATGAGTATTATTTTTGCAATGAGTGTGCTCATAAGCACAGAAGATGCTATGACTCCTTTTGTAAAACATGATACAAGAACCTTAAATTAAAACATCCCTTTCCATCGTTTGTGTGGTATGGTTTTTTATAATCAGTGAATTAATGTGTTTTTTATGATGAGTTGAATTATAATGCTTTATTATCTTTTGTCTTGTCTGTCATTTGTGCCTTCCGATGAATTTTGTGGCTGGCTGGTCGATACATGCCAATAGTATTTTAATATTGTTTTATAGTACTCTGTACTAAGTTTGTATGAGGAAAAATATGATTTTAAATTGTTAAAGTTAACACATATACGCCAGACCTTTTCTGTTGTTGTATATGAATCATGTTATAGCACACTTTAGGTTATATAAAATGTTTTGTTTTCGATTTCATAAACTTTTGGGCGTTCTTTGGAAATAAATTAGCATTGTTTTCGTTTTCTCTCATACTTGAGTTTTATTTTATGGTGTCAATCTACTCTACTTTGTTTAAGTTACTTTAGTTAGTTTTGGTTATACCTGAAGTACAACAGACTCAAATACAATATTATGCTATACCGTCACCCATTTAATATATTTTATTCGAGATGTCCTATGTTAAAAATAGCATAAATATTATTAAAAGTTTGAACTAAGGCCGTAATGGCGATATTTACAGCTACATAATAAGCAAAACTGAAAAAAATTAAATAAACTTTTACGAATCTAAGTGTTATAAATTATAAACAAAACTTACTTACCTACATATATAAAACTAAAGAAAAGCTACATGTTTGAGGTCTTTCAGTTTTATTAACTACAGAACACTGCTGCAATGTGAAATGATTAATTAAATGATAACAAAAACCGTAGCTAACCGAAGAATAAAATTGCATTTATAGTCAAATTTAAATATATGCCAAAGTTTACTGCAATGGTAAATTTCTCTTTTTATTAATTTGTTTACTGCACTTTACAGATGCTTACAAGTTCACAATCGTATGACAAATAAAAATTAATTGGTAAAGAAAAGGTCCAAATCACGTTTCAGTTGCATATCTGATATTAAAAATGTGATTTTTTATACACTATTCTCCCGGCCAAGTTTGTTTCACAGTACATTGCTTTTGAATTGAGTTGAATGTTTCTGCATATTACATAACTTTTCTTGTAGCAAAGATTCCACTTATTCGAAATTTCGCAGGTTTTAGATATGTTTTCATTCACCCAAGATAACAAGACCCCTGTATATGTAAGAATTTCTGCTGGAATTTTACTAGAACACTAGAACATTTCTGTTTGTATTGTGTTGTTAATTTATTTAAGTTCCTATTGCAAAACACACAAGACTTTTTTCTTCACCTAAAACAAAGTAGATTGCATACAATTAAAATATTCATATTGGAGATCCAAATATTATCTTACCAGAGTGAAAAAGGGCATGTTTATCGGTTAGTTTCTTTAAATGAAATCTATCAATCACGCAATCACGAGTTTATGAGCATGACATGTTTGTTATTGTTTTGGGTTTGAATTCAGCGTCCTTATCTAACCTCACATTCGAGATCGACAATAGCCGTCTATTTTACCGACACGAAATGGATCATGCGCGAAGCGTAAGTTATGCTCCTCCCAAGACTCTTGTGAATCAATGCTTCAAAACTGATCTGACGTCAGGATTCATGACGTAACGATCAACGCTCGGTTTACAGACTATACCTACGTATCTACTCAATGCATGTAATTCTTGGTATAAATAAATTTGTATGCTTTAACTAATATAGTTGGTTGTTAATTTTTTTGTTATTACAATAAAATATAAATTTTTTAAATAACTAAATAAATATCATTTCACTACATACTAAAGTAAGGTCAGAATATATACTTATCTATTCACAGCGTAGTTTGCGGCCAAACATCTGCAACCAAAAAATCAAAATTTTATATAGAAAAAGATATATTACAACGAAGGTGATTTTTATTGATAAAATTTTGGACTTATATTAAACATCCACAATTAGGTAAATTGAGTCATTACAGTTTTAAAGTTATAACAAAATAATACCCACTAAATATCAATTTACTTTTCAACAAATGCCATAATATGGATGAGAATAAAAAATCTATATATAAACAATATTCAACCTCTATTGAAAATAAGCACAATCATGTAACATCATCAAACAGCTAAATAAATAATAACTTGTAAGATAAAAGTATGAACTTCCGAAACATACATTTTGCGTGATTCATACATAGATTGAACCAAAAAATATCAGAAATTATAGCAAATAACTCAGTTTATTTACAATAAGTAGGTAGACAAATTTTGTGTCAACCAAATAATATTTATTTGATGCTAGTAAAAATAAGACACATTTTTTTTTAGATATTTATTATTAAATAACTTTCATCTGTTTATGGATCAATTATTTTAAGTTCCAAATGTAATTGCTATAAATAGAAATAATTATCTCTAAAATGATATTTTCAATATTCACTTCAATATATCCCTTAATTTCAAAATTCACAAAGTTAGTATGTTAAATCTTCAAGACTGGCAAGTTTATACCTACCACTTTATAGAAAGATTTCATACACCTGCCTGTTTTATTTTTCCTTTTTTCATCATTAGTGATTATGTTTACTTATAATTTTAATTATAACTTTAATATAATCGATTAAAATTTAAGATAGTAGAAATTTTCCTTTTTACTTTTAGATTCGATATTTAGGTATTATTATATATGTTAAAATAATTATTTTTATAACTAACCCAATCTATTTCTCAGCCTAACGTCTAAAATACGTAAGGATTTATTATGTTCTTCCTCACTAATGTATTATTAACAAACCGTTTATCTAGTCAATATGTTTTATAATATTTAAATTTAACTTAAATGTTCGTGATGAGAGATTCATTGATGTTTCGTAAACTAGTAGTACTATATAGCGAAAATATTTCATTCAAAAGCACGAAGATTGATTGCTGGCTCGTTCTCGTAAAGAGCTCATAAAGGTAGCTTTTATACGCTATAAAAGTTTTAAGAGTCAATGAAAGGCAACTACAGACGACTTGAGTTAGGTTAAACTTTTATCTTTTACATCGTGTTGATCATTGCATTACAATTTTTATAAATCAAATTATAGCAGTCGTAAAATGACTCGGATTTATCTTTATTACTAAAGATTTGCCACCTATTATGCAATATAGTTAAATTGTGTGAGTTGCAAATAAAACTTGTTATTTTAAAGTAAGTTTTACAACAAAAAGATCTAACAATTAATTATATGAACACATCAGCTACTTATTCTCATAAAATATATTTTTTATTAAATCATACTTTGAATGTATGTACCTATCTATATCATACGAATAGAGTATCATAGTTTACAAATAAAAACTATTTGAGGTTACTCAACGAAAATCCAAGTCAAGTTGTATTTTGTTTATTTAATAGGTTGAAGCGTTATTATCTACTTCCCGTATGTCAATATAATATTTACATATTCTCGTAGGTATTGCCTTCATCTATAGTAATAACTAGGTACCTATTGAAGTAGCTATTATAATAAGCAAACATAAATATTTTCTCAATTTAGTTGAGCATTTTTAAATTTAGATATTCAGCATATTTTAGATCACCAAATTTCGCACTTTTGTATTATGAATTTACTTACATAGGTACCTAGCCCTAAAACTAAAATGATTTACCCAAGATTAATATTTCCGCATTCACAGGCGACACATCTCCCTATATACCTACCTAGGTACCTATACATACCTATTATCGGAAAACTATGAAATCAGATAGTCTTTAGAATACCTAGGCATTCTATAACATACCAAAGAATGATCAGGAAAATTTTCTAAAAAATTGTTTTTTATACTTTAACTAGGTATTCTGTATAATATCTAAAAGTTGGCCGGCATTGTGTTAATCATTGTATAATTTATGCTACATAGCATGGCCGGCAATCTATAGTTATAATAGTGCCTAACTAAATAATATGAGTGCAAATGCGATATACCGCCAATCGAAATTTTTCATTTTTAATTTTCAAAGAATATCACAATAATTGTCCATATTGAAAAGTCAAGCAAAACAATCAGAAACTAACCAAAACCATTACAAAGCATGCTCAAAATCAAGAAAAAATTTAAAAAATGCTAATTTTGTGCATTGCCTGGAAACGCAAATGTATAGAATTCCTAGGGATTCTATGAAATTCCTTGGTAAAGTAGGTATTAAATATAAATCATGTTTCACACATGTTTCATATATTGCCCTATATAGGCAGTTTCATTTGTTAAAAAAACATAAAATCGTAATCCTATAAAGTAGATTTATTTTTTATTATATCTAAATTGTTTCATTTCTGTTCCTAGGCATTCCATGAAATTCCTAGGCAAAATGTAAAATACAATTTTAGATATTCGTATATCACTGATGGTTTATATGGGTTGTTAATTTAGAAAACTTATTATTACCTATTTGTAGTATATGTAATTTCTTTGACACTGGCTAATCAGCCAAAGTTCAATGGAATAAAAAAAAATTAAAACATGTAATTTTACAACCAACTTTGTAGGTAATATTTGGATTGGCCAACTTAAATTTAATTAAGGCAATTTTTTGGGTATACTATGTTCTAAATTCATCAAAAATTGTGCAAGTAGCAATTTCGGAACACCCCCCTTTTACTTCGTTAAAACCTTGAAACAAATATATATTAGGTAATGATGTTTGATATTTAAGTGGCAATATATATTTTTCAATATCAGATATTTATTTATGTCTTGCCATTAGGTACCTGCCTAATTGTTTTTAAATATCATCATTTACTATGGTTTTCGTAACAGTTCAATAAAGTTGATTAATATGTCATTAACACTTGATTCACTTCCTAACTAGGTGTATTATAATATAAACTTCTTATTCCTACCTAAATTAATTTCGCTGAAACATGTCTATTCTGTATGTTATCCAAATACATGAGAAAGCTATTCTTGATAACAGATTGTTTTAAGTATTGAAGTCAGACATATTTTCCACTATTTTCTGCTATTTTCTGTTCACAAAGAAGAAATCCATTTTCGCCTGATCAAAATATGGTCGACCATCTTCTCGCGGCGCTCTCTGCCATTCATCTAATCCCCACCCCACTAAAAGTCTAGAGGGTGTAATTTATTATCACAAAAACCCTCCCGGAATCCAATGGCCACCGTTTAAACTGGCTTTCCTCCACCCCCATTGGTCCGCGTTGTTAAACATGGGCCGTACTTTTTCTACATATATTACATTAGGCTGTCAAACAAGTATGATGGCCGCCGAGCTGCAGCCAATGATGGCAGGATACTTTGTACGGCAGGCCACGGCAGCACTATCGATAAAACCATTAAGTTCACGGTAATTTTAATAGATGGAGCCAGAGAGGCGTTCTGAACTTGTAATGTCTGGATCCATCGATTTTTCTCAGTTATACGTTTTTTCCGTGTTTTTGTCTTCTATGGTGCATGTATGGATTGTGGATTTGTTTTTTGGTATTTCATATATTTTTCTTTCAAGATTTGTTACTTAAATCACAGTATTTCTTGGGTATTTGTCAACTATATTTTGCTGAATAATAGGTCGCATCGATTTTCAGTCAGAAAAGTAAATTTATATCAAAGTTCTGCGAAAACTATAAAGGGGATCACGCAAGTGGTTTAAATTTATGCCGACAATTGGAAAATTTAGTGTTATTGGGAAAATCGAAAACTCATAGGTAGTAATTATTTTTTAAAGGCTATTTTCCTGAACGTATTTTGGGTGGCCTACCTTTGTGGGGTTGAAATGGATATTTTTTGGGGTCGTGTCTTCGAACTAAATTATCTGCTATAAACAATGTAGGTAATTTATATTAGATTGGAATATACAAAACGATTTAAAATACTATGCTTTCATTTAAGTTATCTCATTTTTTTGTAATAAAATAGGTATGTTTTACTGTTCCTAAAATTGGGGTTTTAGGCTTGAAAACCTAACCTAAAATTTTCAGTCTGAAACAAAGATGTGGTATGTGGTGCAATTTTGAAGCCATCATAATAGTCAATATTATATATACCTAATCATTTGGTTAATTGGGAGCTTTTTCGGATGGGATACTTACATGGTGTTGGCATACTCAGATTTGGACTTGACCAAAAATGGCGATGATTTGGTTTTAATTTGGCCTTAAGCTGTATAGTCACCCTTTCTGGTAACACTAACATACTTATAGCAAAACCTACCTCATCTGTTAAATTGAACACAATAAATTTTTAAATGGAAACGTTTCAGAATAATCTTTTGGTACCTAAAATCTTTTTACTTTATGAAATCTACAATATGATCAATAAGTCAGATATTATTTATGAGGACGACAGTTCCTGCTTATGGCTTGTGAGTTATTGACGTGATTTAGGGTAATTAACCTAATACCTACTTAGGGTAGGTAAGTGTTAATATTTAAATTTAAAAGGTTAATGATTTAGAATTTTATACGCTTGCAACTAATTCTTAGGTAATATCTACATTTTTCGTGATTAACTATGTAAGAACTAGATATCCTTCAGATTTAAGAATAGGTTAAGCTGATTTAATATGATAGAAAACCGTCTCTTTATCGACTAAAATGTGAGGCACGTTTCGATTATAGAAACGTTACTTTAAATTCTTTAAAATCAATTCTTGATGCATTCCAGTGCAGGTATATTCATTCTGTGCGTTTAGTGATTATTACTAAACGCGATTTTTGGAGTTCTGAGTTTTAATGCAAATATGGTGTTCTTTTATTTATTCATGTAATGGGTACATAAAATTATCAATTTTTTTTTATTATCGTTTCAATTAGGTAGGGATGTGCTTTTTCTTGTTATTAGTTAAATATAGAAGAGAATTTTCCTATGCTTTAAAATAGAACGAATTTATTGATTTAATATAGAATTATATATTAATATATATTGGATTGATTGGTGGAAAGAGGTTTGTAATCTATTTATTTATATTTTCCGTCAAATTCTGTACATTCACGACCGATTGATATTTTGCAACAAAACGTTTTATTAAAATGATTTTTGAGTGTTTAGCCCAAATAATTTTCATTTATATATAGGGGTCTTACTCTGCTCAGCTTTAAAGTATTAACGTTTATATACTTAACATAAACATTTGGCAAATATTTTTCTTATTGATTAATTGAGAAAATGTCAGCTACAGGTAGGTACATAATTAATATAGGTACAAGCCATTAAAATGTTAAAGTATATATTTAATGAGTGTATCTTAATACTCCAGAAAAAGAGTGTTTTTATTAGTAGTATGAAGCAATGTCAGTGTAAGTCTTACTAATACTGGTACACTGATTTTGTGTTGTATAAATATTTTTTAATTCGTTTACTAATACGCGTGGCATTTTATTAGTTTTGAGGTAGGTTTTGATTAATTTGAAATTATTTTTCTAGTATAATTTCATAATTATAAATTTGTCATGATATTCCTGTGTTGAGCTTTGTGCTGGTGTTGAGCTGCTTTGATAATTTTGGAATACACATTAGCTACCTAGTTGTAAGCGACGCGACGTAACCCAACCTACTTGAAATAATGCACAGTTGTATTCGACGTACATGTATTTATTTTACTCAGTGCATAAAGAATAGGAAGGAAGGCGCAAAATACATATTGACGTTTGACCGGAATGGTTCTTGCATATGGCTACCCAGATTACCAGTGGCGTCTGCTAAAACGATTGCGCAACAAAAAAAATCAATACCTATACTATGTATTTATATAGTTTAGTTGTTTATTGCTTACTGGTACAGTGATCTTAGAAAAAGTTATAAATTATAAATATTGCCAATATGTATATAAAAATACGTGCGTTTTTTGCGGATCATATAAATGTTTTCAACTTCATGCTAGATACTTTAGGTATATTCGAAATATAAAAATTCTATTCCTTAGGATAAATATCAGATATGTAAACTTCCTTTTATTAGCTAAATACCTATGTAAAGAAATCTCGGGAAAATACCAAGAAAAAGTGGTGTGTGAAAAAAATTAGTTTTCACTATAATATGCTCTTAACCATTAATTTTTTGGAAAAATATACCTGTTTTCCAGATTAATAGGTAAAGTGAAGTTTTAAATAAATCACCAAATGACAATTATTTTAAATTACATGAATGGTTACATATTGTATTACATGAATGGTTACGAGGTATGTAAAAAGCAGCACTTTTCCGAAAAAGAAACGCAACTCTGTTTTTTTTTTTCGATAATTTTTGTATCTAAATGTAAATGTAAACATATAAGTTTAGACACCTGAAATTTACATACAGAAGTTTAATTTTCATATTTGAAAAAACACTAAAATATCTATATAAATTAGTCGGCCTTAAGATATTTTGTAAAATTGTCTGTACATTGCTGTCATTTACAATTTTTTTTTATTTCTCTTTCCAGTAAAGCTTTTTTAGTACTTAAACAAAGACTGAGTAAATAAAATGGAAACGAATTTTTGCAAATTTGGGGTTGGATTCGTTTTAAATAAGGCATGACAGTATAGTATATTATATTATATGACTCATTCTGACGTTATGTATTGGTGCTTCCTACGTTTTTATGGTATTTCGTGTGTTTAAAGCTATTTTTGCGATTTAGTTTGATTTGGAACATTGTTCATTTGTTAAGAAACAATATTGTAGATATTGCGTTAATTTATATAGAGTTTAATGAGATATTTAGTGGTGAAGGTGTGTATTTTGGATTGACGCAAAGTAAACATGGTTAGTTGTGCAGCTTGTGTCCTTTCTAAAACTTCAACAATTTCAGAACTTGGAATAACATTTCATCAGTAAGTAGGTACTTTGCCCCTTATTTTTCTGGTTTTTACCATTTAATAAAGCAAAATAATTATAAATTGTCTAATTGTTAACAAATAGGTGACAGCTCTAATTATGGGCGTACCCATAAAAAATATAGCATTAAAAATCAATTTTTGCAAGAACATTGGACAGTGCTAAATACCTTTTTTTATACATGACATGTTAAAGTTTATTCTGCCAATAAAATGCTAAAATTAGTTATTTGAATATATTTGGGCAATTGAAATGGAAAAATAAGCAAAATATGGTTAGATAATAGTGGGGTAGTTTTCAAGTGTGCCTCTTATTAAAAAAAAAAATATGTAGGTTATTTTTGAAAAATTCCTTTTAAGAGTGTTTATATAATCCGCCACGGCAGCTTAATAAAATGTTTTCTATAATTTGTTCTTAACAAATATTGGCAGCAGTGCAGTAAACAATTTTGGAAAACATATGTATTAGCACGCGATGGCTCAAAATTGGTGTATCTAGACAAGGGCTAATTTATATATTTTTCTAAAGATGTTTTTTTCTTGATTTTAGGCATGCCTTGGGTTAGTTTTGGTTGGTTGCGCCTCCGGAGCCAGCGAAGCGAGCGGAGGGCCATGCGTGATATTAAATATAAGAACGATAACACTGCGCTGCTGCCAATATTTCTTACTAACAAATTATAGAAACAATTTTATTAAGCTGCCGTGGCGGATTATTGTTACATTTCACCTGTATAAACACGCTAAAATGAAAATTTTCAAAAATCTCTTATAATAGCTAAAACCCGTTTTCTAAATAATTACCTACCCAATTTTAGTAAGAAGAAGCACCCTTCAAAACTAACTTGCTATTATCATTATCTAACCATATTTTGCATATTTTTGCATTTCAAATGCCCATATATATTCAAATAACTAGTTTTAGCATTTTATTGGCAGTATAAACTTTAACATGTCAAGTATAAAAGAAAAGTATTACTTTTAGCACTGTCCAATATTCTTGCAAACATTGATTTTTAATGACATATTTTTTACGGGTACGCCCATGATTAGATCTGTCACCTATTTGTTGACAATTAGACAATTTATAATTTTGCTTATTAAATGGTAAAAAAGATTAAAATAAGGGGTAAAATACCTACTTACCGATGAAATTATATTCCAAGTTCTGAATTTGATGGGGTTTTAGAAAGACCACAAGCTGCACCACTAACCATGTTTTCTTTGCTTCTTCAGTCCAAAATACGCACTTTTACCACTAAATATCTAATTAAACACTATATGAACTAACGCAATATCTACAATAATAACTAAACAAATAAACATTGTACCAAATCGAAGTAAATCGCAAAAAATAGCTTTAAACACAAGAAATATTATCAAAACGTAGGAAGCGCCAAAACATAACGTCAGAATGAGTCACATATATGGTTCCTCCGCAGCCTCCTCAATGTTTCAGAAGTCCGTCGCACGCATTAAGTGTCAAACGGCATATACAAGCTCCTTATTCCTTTCTCTTCTTTATTCTTTGATTTTACTAATTAACTAATAATAGTATATATAATAGTAATAAGAAACTAATAACAGAATAACTAATATTACTAATACATACTGCATAATTGCTTATACCTACCTACCAATCGTAGGTGTTTGAAAAATAGACAACATGTTTATGCAATCACAATGGCATGTCACATATGATTTAATAAAGATTACTAAAAATAAGAAAAAAGTAACGCACTATTTATCGACGATGCTTTGATACTATGAAAGATAAGATGCCGGCACAAACCTCTAAAGCATTAAATCACGGTTAACGTAATTTGAAATGGTCAACTTCACTATGCAGCTTCTCTTGATAATTTCTACATTTGGCATTTCCTTTATATAACTAAATATTACTTTTTTCGCTACCTAGGGTTTTACTGGATATTCAAGGTATTTACTTATGGTTTAATAGAGCATTTTTGTTAAATGACTTGTCCTTTTCATTGCACTTTATTCCCGTCTTTTATCAGCCGTATTTCCTCTTTTCCGAATGTTCTCTGTTACTTGTGTTGCTTTATCTTGTATATCTAGTTATTTCCTATACAGCTTGATTTTTGGTATCCATCCCTAGCTTCTCTAATTTTTCTTTGTGCTTCGTCAAGTTGATTTCCAGGGTTGTTGTCAATATAAGCATCGCTTCCTTTTCTCCATCCGTATTATTTTTTGCATTGATATTTTTCGCCTTAACTTCATATATCCCTTTTTCCATCTGTTTGCCATTAATTTGAATGCCTTCCAGTATATTATCTGTATTATATGGAATTGAGATTTTATTTTGGATATCACTGGTCATATTCAGATGGCTTAACATGTAACCTCCATTAGCTTGCTATCTAAAAATAAATTTACATAATTTATTTTTAACATGTAAAAGAGTCATTTTTACTAATTTGATTGCGGCAGAACCCAAACGGCTCAAATTCAAATTCAAATTCAAGAACTAGTATATATTGTTTTTGGTGTTTATTATAATTATACGTTCTTATTAAACATATTAATTTGTTTGTTTGCTGACGACAGTGTTAAGTTCATAAGTATCTTATAATATTCAATTTACTTGAGACAATTGCTTCTTTTTTTTATATTGTAAAATAATTTCCTAAATTACGAGTATGCTTATATTTATTTGTAATAAAATCTAATAGCAGCTGCAAAACCTGTAAACAAACAAGTAATCACAATCCTGGAAAATTAGATATTATTATTAAATTGATATACCTAGATCGTGAGTCGCTTCATATTATTTGTTATGATCAAAAAATTTGATTTCCTCTAACACGATTTAACTTGCCATTTTAGATAAGACATATCAAAAAGCGCACGAGGACTACCTAAAAACATATAACATTATTTTTCCGGTTATAGACGTTTTCCTCCCCGTGGGAAATAAAGCTGCTGCTTTGATCCCTGAAGAACATTTCCTAAACATAGGGCGCAAATGGGGAAAACTTCTTGCATTGTGCGTATTTGATGGATGTTATTGTATATTTTAAGGACTAGCATTATTTCGCCGAAAGTTATAGAGACAATAAATTCATTAAAATGTGTTACCACTGCTATAAGTTCAAGTTATTTGAAATGTAGCAGCGACGTTATCTAGATGTTAGATGATATCGATATTCTAAATACTTATTAGGCACTTAATCTCTGCCGGATATCCGAAAAGTCTTAGTATATACAATAATATATCCTAATAGGTCAAAACATTTGTATGTTGCTTATCTATACCTTTGTTATCCCTTGCCAACTGCTGTTGGCGGTTTTGGTTCTTTAAAATTTCAATTAGGTATAACTTTATATAGCTATATCTGATTCTAAAGAAAGAGAAATATTTTAGAGGAAATTCGCTAATAATAATTCATTGAAATAGAAACATGAAATGCCAGCATACTTTCTTCTTTCATTTTAACTAATAAATTATTTATATGAATACTTTGAAACAAAACCTCAAAACAGCATTTGTAAAAAAATCAAACAGACAAAAATATTATTTAAGCGCATTAATTGGATGCTAAGATATTAGCATTAATTTTGTTTATTTGCATATGGTTATTTTTTAATTTATTGCAAGACAAGTGATAGAGCTATAGTCATTAAATTCACGTCTCACATGTTTTTTTATTATTTGTCGTAATTGATCTAGGATATTTGGCCTACGTGAATCTGAATACCGTTATTTAAATAACCACATAGAAAAACATCAATTTAATTAAATTCTGGAGAATGAAGGGCCCTTCACTCACATCAAAACGCCCATTGCACTTTTAGAGAAATGTATTCAAAAAGATCAACAATTGGATATATAGGTTTTACACACATTGCGTGTCCCAAGGTAATGAATTTATATAATAAATGCCCTTATAATTATATTTAAGTTATTGATATTTTTGTAGAGCAATTATTCTGTTCGAAACAGGTACTTACTATTTTCTTTCGTTTGCGTATTTATTACATACTCATATACCTATACTTTTTTCGACTTATAATCAATATTTTTTATGTATGATTTTTGTACTTTGATTACTTTGAAAGTGATGATAGCCGCAGATTGAGATCTGTATCAGATATGACGCTGGTACTAGCTTTCATGTAAGATCAACTAATTCCGAGATTTGCTTTTATTGATTTTTGGAATTTTTAGCAAAGATGCATCAATATTTTCTTATAGCAACCATAATCCATATTCACAATAAGCGTTTAAATAATATAGTATGCATGATTTGGAAGTGCAGTGTATTTCACCAAAACTCTTTGTTTGTTGAAATAAAATAGGTAATGTCTTACTAGTTTTTACTCTTTCATTCGTAATCACTTATTTAAAGAAATTATAGTAAATTATAGTAAATAATGAGCGCCTACCTATTATTGTGAGTGCTATTTCAATAAAAATATAATTGCGATTCTTAACACAGACGAAAAGATAAAAAAATAACAAATTTGAATTAACCGTAAAACTTCTTAAATAAAGGAGATGCAACAAAAATTATATAGAGTTCCGCTAAAAGATTTTTGAAATATTATGCTGTCTTCAGTATAATTATACGTGGCCAGGTCGAAAATGTATCAAATCCAATTTTTTTTAAACGAGACACCATGTATAATTAAGTCTAAAGAAATAGCATCATAAATTCTTTTTTCAAGTGTATAAAACATCATGGATATTGTTGTTTCTGTAGGCGTCTGTTCAAACTTTTTTGCTTTCAACAACAGTAATGGGATCTATTTCAAATTGGGTAGATTCCATGAATGCTGATGATGGACCTCTGGAAGTAGACTGCATGCATTGCAGGATCATCACCAAATGTAGCCACTATATAGGCTCCTGTCCCTGGCAAGTCTGATGTAAATAGTAGGTATAAAACTGATCCGAGGACGCTGCCCTTTTTTATTTCAGACTGGATGGAATAAATGACTGTATGTTCATAGTGGTGCTTGATAAAAAAGAAATATTGTTACTTGAACATAATATTAGAATCAGGTAGAAGAAACAGAGCAGATATTTTTTTTTTCAGCCGATAGAACAATATGTTTTGTGATACTCTACAGGCCTGACTGATATCAAAGGAGGCTACAGAGCAATATCTTTTTTTCTGTTTATTAGATAGACTATTTCCAATTATACGTTTAGGCTATTCACGGCGTCGCGTCGCGTCGTTTCCAAGGACGTTAGATAACATGGGAAGCAAACCCATTAACAAGGTTGTTTACATGATTTCGGATTGTGCTATTTGCTAATGTTTAGGGAAATCACTTGCTCTTAAGATTTCATTAAATAGTTAGTTATATAAGTGATAGCTTTAAGCAATTTGGGGGATGCCTCTGCAACGCTTTCCTCGTATCAATCAAGTCGAAACCAGTGGTTTTTTGGATTAATTTATTTCATAATTATTTGTTTTAATTCTTTGGTCTTTAATTCTCGAATAACACAATCTATTTGGATGAGAGCATTACGGTATTCGTGTATTTTATTCACCTCTTAAGCATGGGGGTTAAGATTGAAAAGTGTTGGGTAGCTGATTAAAAAAATATGGCTTTATTCCTGGTCCATTTAGTATATATTATCTTGGGAAAAATCGGTTGACGTGGCCATTCACTTTTCTATTCCGGAAGCCTTTGAATGCTTTAGCAGCTTGTTGTCAATGTATTAAACGCCTCTTTTACCTCATTTCCTGCTTTCCAGAAAATATCCAATCTTTAATCTTAACCTAATCTGCTAGCTTACTTAAGAGTGATGGGTGCTTGCCATTCTGTACTCTTTGGATGAGGATATTCAACATTAGGTTTGTATATCAGAGGTGAGATCGAGAGATTATTCTATTTTTAAGTTTTTAGTATCTATATTTTTTATAACGCAAATATTAACTGAATTAGGCATTTTATTTCTGTCTGTGTTGTTGGTTCGCCAGTGACATTGCCTTTAAGTTGTTGACATTTATTGTTTTAGAGTGGTAGCTGGTCAACTTTTTCAGGAGTGGCTGGAAAATTTCCAGAGGGGCGCTAAACATACGTGAGATCCTGTTTCCTAAAGCTACATTAAGTGACATAATGCAAGTCGTATTGGTGTAGTGGTAGCTCTTCAATGAAAATAATCTGAAAAAAAACTATTAAGTATTTATTGATGATATGAACAATGAATTCTGGAATATTGGCGTCAAGAACGTCCACCACCAAAAAGAAAAAAAAACCTAATATAAGTTAGAGAATTTTATATTAATGTAACCCTTATCTGAGATTCTTGACGAACCAGATTTACAGCAAGTCATGTAGTTTAAAGCCATTAGTAACATATTAATCGACCGAAGAAAGCGCTTTATAAAAAACAATGTTTAATTAAAGAAATTGTGTCTGGCGAAAAGTTGGAGAAATAAATAATATTGACATTGAAAATTTATTAAAGATTTTAACGATTTTTAAACAAGTAGAAATTACAATTATTTGAAAATTAAGTTATTGATTTTATAGTTTTCTGTGTTTATTTATCCTAAAGTTTCTGGGTATTTTTTAATTTTAATTAATTATGCTAAATATTTTCTGTGTTAAAATTATTTGGAATGGTTCCGTAAAAACGTATTTATTTGAACATGTTTTAGTTTAATAATTAAGCGTACACACATTTCACATTTTTAGTCCCACATGAAGTATGTTGAGCCTCCCTGAAATTCCTGTCAAGCTGACTACAGCAAACACCGTTCGCTTTTTTGCTGCCCATCAGTCTTCTTTGGCGGCCGGCGGCCGGCCCCTTGGCCACCGAACATTAACTAACGATAAGAAGGCCCACTCAACGGGATCTGCGTGTTCAGCTACAAATGAATTGTAGTTTATTTCGTCGTTGCCTGGTAACGATCGGCGAACTCCGCGGCACACAGGTTGAACTTTTAATAAAAGCTGGCCATAAACGATATTTTCGTTTGCAGTACCTATATTTAATCAAATTTATGACGAAATTATTTATAGCACTCTAGTACTCTAGTTAGCTTTGGAAAAACACAGTTGATATATTTTGAATTGTTTGCAGCGCCCTGTCAAACTTACGTTATGGTTTTTTATTATTATCACCAAATAAATATTTTGATAAAGCTTGTATTCAACTGGCTGTTTCAAAAATCTATAAACTTTTTTAATTAGTTATTATTGATAACAATACTCAAAGTTTGTAATAACTAAGAGATTTTGATTTTGTGTTATTAATTTCACCATATTTACGAATACAATTATTCTGACAAAAGGATGAGCTGGTCTATGGCTGCCGCTCCGCGTCAAAGGTCGCCTGCTAACATGATTGTCTTATTTGTATCATGGCCTGCCGATATTCTGCTAGTTTTCGCGCGGGGAAGGAGACACACCGTTGACATGCCGATGCCGCCGCGGAGAGTGATCCTTCTTATCATATAGTTTTGACCAAATACAAAATAAAAAGATATACACTGTACTATACTGCTAACGTGCTAACACAACGTTGATGTTATGCGTTGGTGTTATACAAAATTGCGCAACAACTGAAGCCAGATTATCAGAATATGGCGCGTCGAAATGAGGATCCCTTATTGGCTAAATTTGTAACGTGCTCAGTTTTCCCTGCTGCTGTCTTGTTTGAGCATTTATGTTTCTCTGTTTTTTTCTTCATATGTTGTTCTGTAAGTATTTTCAAATTGGTTTTATGTTTCTTGAATTACCCTTAACGCAACGCATTAAATTGGAATTTTAAAAACTATATCTGTTTTAAAGTCGTCGGTACGGGTGGGCAAGAAATTGAATAATCGATTAAACGCTTAATATTTTAGCAAATAACTGACTAATCGATTAATCGATTAATCGATATTTTCTGAAATATTAATCGATTAATCGGTAATTTCTTAAAAGTGAATCAAATAATCGATTATTTTCGCCCACCCCTAATCCCATAATATTGTAGTAAGTGAAACTGAAGCTGAAATTTCGGTAGAATCGTTATTGCTGATGCAAGACTGATATTACTATAAAAAGAGGTAATAAATACTTTGGCTGAATCAGCAGATAAAATTTATAATTTAGTTTTAATTTGTAAATATGGCTTTGATATTACCTTGTGAGAGTCAGAATATAAGCAAGTGTTTTTGAACAACAGCTGCACTGATGCTTCTATATTTTTTACTAGTTTGGTTCCTATTAGATTAATTTTTTAAAATAGCGATCTCTGAAATACTTGTATGGCAAAATTGCAGGCCCTCATCAACGCGTTTCTGTCGTCCTCTTAACATTAATTTTGCTCGTGAGACTCCTGAATTAACCGTTGCAAAAACAAAATTTGAATCATCGAATTAAAAATTTAAAACCATTTTTTTTTTACAACGAAGGAGTAAGTAATGTATTAAATGCATTGAATATTCAATAGAACATGAACGAAAATAATGACTTCTCGACAAGTCAGATGTTCTGGAACAAATTACCAGCTATGAGTGTGTAAAAAAAACAAGTCAGATAAATCGTCGCGCGACAGAAACATTGTACAAGCTTTCAACAGAATCCCTAGTGCATCGGTAAGAAGTATAGAACGGGAAATTTGTGTATCAAAATCAATGATGGAAAGAGTGCTAAAATGCCAATTGATAAGTACTAACCTTATTCAAGTCCGTAATGTGAAATCTAACTGAATCTAATTGCTAATCGCTGTTGCAATATCTAATCTAATTGTTTTAAAATCTAATCTAAATGTTGCTAAATCTAATCTAATTGCTAATATAATTTCTAAATCTAATTTAATCTAACAGCTGTTGTGCAGAATCTTGAAATTGAAAATTGTTTTTAACAGCTTCGTAACTGGGTATTAATTTACAGATTTGCAAAATGACGTCCATTTGCATCTAGACATTTTTGACAATTGGTGACTGTTTTTCGTACAGCTCTAGCAAGTGTATTTTCGTTAAAATGTGTTCAAAACTCTTTCTCTCGGGATTTCTATGGTCGCAGGAAGATCAAATTCATAAACCTCATTCTTTGTGTGACTCCAGAGGTAGAAATCCAAGGGCGAAAGGTCAGGGGAGCTAGGAGGCCAAGATATGGGACCATTTAATGAAATAATTCTTTCGTCAAACTGCTATCTTAAGAAGTTCCTGACTTAAATGGTGTTGTGAGCCGGACATCCATCCTCTTGAAATCAGGTTCTTCTAAATTCATCTTTGGTTAGAGTAGCTCGCAAAGCTGGCACAACCTGGATTCGCAAAGGCTCTAGGCATCTTTGTCCATTTAGGTTGTAGTCAAACAAAAATGGTCCTGTAACTCTGAAATGATTAATAATTTATAATAGGGGCCCAATTAAAAAAGGTAAGTAAGTTAGATTTAATTACCAATGACCCACTATGAAACGTTACTTCCAAATCTGGTCTATACACATCTCTCTGCCACTTCGTGAGTGTTTTCCACAGTCCAAAGATGGGGGTTGTGCTTATTAATAACTCCAAAATTCGTAAACATACTCTCATCGGACCACAAGGCATGATTTACAAAATCTGGATATTCATTACACTTCCTAGTATACCACTCACAGAATCGCCGTCGTCTTGGAAAATCTTAAACTATTGTGGGGTTGTATGGATGGTACTTTTTTAACTCTTTGTACCGTTGATTGTGACACATCAATTTCCCGTTCTACAGTTCTTACCGATGCACTATGGTTTTCGTTGACAGCTTGTAAAATGGTTCTGTCACGATTTTCATTTTCAATATAGTATCCACTTCTAGGTTGTTCAAAGGCCCCATGATTAATTAAATTAACTAAAATTTTTCTGATCGGGTTTTCTGAGGCTGCCGTCGTTCGGGGTATATCTCCAAATACCTTGCTGAGGCGATGGCGGCGTTTCGGTGTGACTGCAAGTACAGCGCTAACCAGTACTTGTTAAACGTACTACTTATTAAAACACAACTTTGATACTTTGAATTATTTAACGTCAGTGTCAGAGCCACCTTAGATGGAAAAAATGTGTTACTTATAAATACAATTTTCCGACAAATAAATCATGCCTTCCTTAGAAAAAAAATAATACCTAACTTTATGAAGTGGTGATATTTCGATGATACTCAAATCTTTTATGCACTTGTGAGACATTGCGAGACTGGAAATTTTACGCTCTTTCCAAAAATCGAAAATCCAATATGGCGGCCATAAGATAAATGGAAGTTGAGGCGGGTTGCGGGATTACAAAAGACAATTAAGATATGGCATACACGTTATCTTATCCGCCTTAAAAAAATGTACGAATAATGTCACATTTTGACAGCTGTCAAATTAGCCGTTTCGGATTTACTTCCGAAAAACGAAATCATCGTCATTTTCGTTTTTGTGCCGATATTTCCAAAACCAATTGACCGATCGTAAATCTGAAGCCAATCATCGAATGCACAAAGTTTCCTCAAAAACTTTCCACATATAATCTTTGCTGTAGTATAATACGAGCCGAGATCCCTGTATAGAGAAGCGAATCTGGGACACACACAGACAAAGAAAATACTTAGCCACTAATTGATAGACGCTGCAATAATAAATGAGTACCTACTAAAAAAAGTGTTTTAAAATAAGAAAAATTCTTCATACCAGAATATTATAAAGCATGTAGGTTCATTTTAAAAATCCTATTTTATTACTCAAAGTTCCACAGTTTATACATTCGGTATTTTTAAAATATATCTCTATGCAAAATTATGTTCTAGTGTATGTTCACGGGTAAGATTCAAACAT
Source organism: Pissodes strobi (assembly GCA_016904865.1). NCBI lineage: Eukaryota > Metazoa > Arthropoda > Insecta > Coleoptera > Curculionidae > Pissodes > Pissodes strobi. The sequence goes on along the minus strand of JAEQML010062543.1, from coordinate 2 downwards.
TT
>JAEQML010062542.1:0-24272 GCA_016904865.1 Pissodes strobi | reverse complement strand
TTATTATTGCAACGACAAAAATTTCACTGTTTTATAAAGTAACCCCTCGAGTAACCCCTAAATCTGACTCTGTACTATTCTGCTTGCGAGTAATGATAGCAGCCGTTCAAGAATTGACGAGTCTTCACTGTGTCCAAATTTGATTGAAATCGACTAAAAAATAAAAAACTACACTAAGGTGAAATGGGTTCCAACCTATGGGCAAAATTAAATTGGAACCTTCTTTAATGCTTAATATATATTTTTTTATTTTCAACGGATGTTTTATCATTTTTGGATTTGTTATTGCCTAAGGTATTGGGATTAAAAAGAACTTTGCAAAGAAGGTTGCTTCAGTGGGGTACAGATAATGGAGTATTTTTCAAAATCAATGTATTTCAGGTCGTTGAAACAATCAGCCAATTGAAATAAAGATGTAAAAATGGACAAAAAAGATTTGAAATGGTTCGGAATATTGACCAATAAAAAATCAGTTCAATACAAACAAAATTAAAAGTATTTCTTTAATTTTGGTAAAACCATGTCGTGTGTGCCAAGTTAAATTAGAACCTTCTTTAATGCTTAATAATTTTTTTATTTTCATAGGATTTTTTATAATTTTTGGACATGTTATGGCCTAAGATATTAGATTCAAGAGGAAATTTGTAAAGCAGGGCTACTTCAATGGCTTACATTAAACATTAAAATATATATTTTTTTATTTTAAAAATTTTAAGGAAATTAAAAATGTTTGTACGCCACTGAACTAGACCCGCTTTGCAAAGTTCTTTTTGATTCTAATATCTTAGGCGATAACATATCCAGAAATTAAAAAAAAATCCTTTGGAAATAAAAAGTCATTAAGCATTAAAAAAGAATCCAATTTAATTTGGCCCACAAGACATGGTTTTACCAAAATTAAAGTAGAAATTTTAATTTTGTTTGTATCGACCTGGTTTTTTAATGGTCAATATTCCGAACCGTTTCAAATCCTTTTTGCCCATTTTTACGTCTTTATTTCATTTGGCCGATTTTTGCAACGACCTGAAATACATTCGTTTTGATAAATACCCCCTTTTCTGCACGCCACTGAAGTAGACCCTCTTTGCAAAGCCCTTTTTAATTCCAATACCTTAGGCCATAACATATCCAAAAATGATAAAAAAACCTTTGAAAATAAATAAGTTAAAGAAGGTTCCAATTTATTTTTGCCCACAGTGTATATCCTATCCATAAAGACGTTCCTGTCTTCTAATACATTTCCGTATTAACAATATTAAAGTTTATTCAACATATTTCTACAATTATATTCGATTAATTAGGTATATCCTTTAAATTAAATCATTTTGATTAGTTTAACTGTACATCTACCATTTTACTGCTTAAATATGGTCCTGATGTCTATGCAAATAATACTTAATATTTTTAATATTAATAGCATTTTATCTTAATCATTTTTACGTGTTTAGCGGTAAAAAGTTTGCTGAGTTTGGGTTAGTTTGGGTTTGGGAAATTGAGTCCGCGGGCGCGGTTGTCTGCTCGCATTGTTTATAGCTTGCCTTTAATTCCTATATAATAATTTCCAAGTTCAAGTTCAAACTTAGGGCAGGGTGATATTTGCAGTCCGTTTCATGGTTCTAGAGCTGTGATGTCTGAAGAGGCAGAGGGGAGAATTGCGCATAAAAAATGGGCTAACGCTTGATATCATAGGCGGGCATAGTGTTATTTTTATAAGGATTAAAAAATATTTTTTACGCTTGCAAATTGCGTTTGATTTTGTGTGTATAGTTTTCATAAATTGATGACGGATTTCGGAAATAAAATGAATTTTTAATGGTATATGATTTATTAAATGGATAAAATGTTAATATTTGATGCTAAAAAATGTTTATTATGTTATCATTATTTTTGTATGTTATTGTTAGAATATTATTGAATTTAAAGAATACCTATTATTCTCCATATTATTTCACAGTGAAATGAGATTTTAATGCAATTTTTATATATTATTATTGTTAATAATGACAACGCCGCAATAGCGGATTTTCTCCTCTGCCTCCTCAGTCGTCGTAGTTCTAGAACCATGCCACGGACTTTATTTAGTAGTTTATGCATTTTAGTAGTTCACAATACTAATTAACTACAGAGTGTCATTTGAAATATGATGCAAATGGAAATTTGGGTTAGTTTGGGTTAGTGATTACTCACCTCTATGTTTAGAATAATGCTATTTATTTTCTTATAATTTTAGTGAAGGTTAAAGGATATACAGATCTATGAATGATTCATAATTTATTAATTTGATTACATTTGAACTGAATCTCATTGCTTGGTGAAACATGTTGGCACGGTAGAATTAATGAACGGTAGCGTCAAATGCATAAAAATCTCGATTTTGCCGCCTGAGGTAAGAGCGGTTCAATCCAGTTTTCTCATAGACTCGCATAAACTCTGGGGAGTTTTAGCACAAACGTAGTATACGAGGGCGAGGGAGATATTATTTAGTGACTGTTGTTGCGTTTTCTATAACGATGATTGGATTTTGTGCAGTGGAAAGCTATTCCAATAAAACTGATGGTAAAAAAATATTTTTTCTTCAAACGTCAGTAAATCCGTCATTACTCGACTGTGTAGGCGGCAGTGAAGCTTCGTTTTTCCTCCGCCGGAGCTTTACTTTTCACTTTTCCGCCGGCGCGGCGGAGGTAAAAGTGTTGTCATAGCAACATAGATACAATACAAAGAAACATCAAAATAAGCGTCAACAACTCAAGAGTTATTAAACTAAAATTTGTATTTATCACTCAATTTGTGACTGCATTTCTAAAAATCACTAATTTAGGAACAAATTGGTTATTATTTAATCGAACTTACTCAATAACTGCTTATCAATACGGAATTAAAATGCAATCGAAAACGCAATTTTAAAAATATAATTATTGTTGACAGTGTCCACTGACAGCTTTATGTTACATTACTATAGCAACAACCTGAACCTATTCACCAACATCGCATCGGTCTAAGCCGCCTTGCGAACCCACTTATCTTTAATAATAATTATTATTACTATTAAAAAGAGACGTTTTTGCATTAATTTGTCGACATTTGAAGAAAAAACAGGATATTTTATTTGGAGGAAAAGTTACTTTTCATGGCTTGCTCTCTATTACCAGCCTCACTCCGTTCGGCTGTTAAACACGAGCGCGCCATGAAAAGTATTACTTTTCCTCCATATAAAATAATATACTATTTTAGATTCCCAAAAGATCCTTTCAGGTATGAGTAAATATCATTAGAATCTGTGGTAAATATTATCTAGAATTAAAATTCCTACCTACTTGTTTTTTTTTTAAAGGGATGAGATAAAAATTAGGCATGAAAATATTATTCATAAAATTGTGCACTCCATACATTCCTTAATCAATCATGTTCCCTTTTCAAACCATTTGGTTTTGTGCTAATCATAAAATGTAAGATTAAACTTATAGTTCCCATTCATAGCATAGGGGTGGAACCAATAAAAACGAAAATATTTTATATCTAAATAAACCAAAACAATGCCAATTACAAATGGAAAAACACCATCATTTCCCCAAATTTCAATTACGGGTATTAAGGGAGTGGTTACCATAAAGGGGTCGTTTATTTTTGTAGAAGAGATTGTAGCTCACGTTATAAAACTATTATGGGCCTGAAAATATGTAGTTTACGTATCTAAGTCTAAGATTCCGGCCTATAAAGAACCGTTTTTTAATAGTGAAAAAATAGTAATATTAAGACAGTTGTTTTAAAATACCATATTTTTTCGCATGATCACTAAGTTAGGAAACGACCCGCTTGCGTGGAGTGTCTTAACGTGCGACGCGACGTGCGAGTGCGCTAAATGTCTTTTAAAACGTGTATTTTATACTCTTTTTTCTATTTTACAGGTTGTATAATGAAAACTATTAATCTAATCCCGATCAACAGTTGGGCGGCCATATTATCATTTTTGGCGTCTTTATTACTAGAAATCCCATTGAAAGCTGTGTCGAAATTTTTGCTAGTGGGCCTTGACATTGCACAATTTTGTTAATATCCTAGCAACCAGTCAACAAAAGCCGTATCGAAAAGAAGTTCTTTTCGACACGCATTTGCGTATTAAAATGGAATCATTTTGAACGCAAAACAGAAATAGTATATTGTGCAACAAAAGCTGAAAATAAGACTTTTCACACCAATGAGACAGTTTGGTGAAACGAGCCGTAGACGAGTGTCATAAAGTCTTTTCGGCACGTGTAGCACACTATAATTTCTCTACGACTGCTACATACAGGGTCTGGGTGCCCCATTGGGAGTGTGGTAGAAACTTACATGTTACCTATATGGGAAAATTTTTATTATTGATTTATCAGAAAATTTTATTCCTAGCGAAAGAAACTACGTGAGTAAGAGATTCTCGCTAAACTATAACTAGGGACACAGTCCTAAAATGGGGCCACCGGTGTGGAGTCTCTATTTTTTATATATTTTGAAAAAGAGGCTCTGGGGGCGAACCCTAGAATGGAGCCTATGGCACGGGAGGACCATTTTTACAGATTAACTTTAACAATTAAATTGTAAATGACTTATTAGTAGAAACTGACTCCATGCGACAATAAAATTTAACGAAATGCACGTCCCCTCGTATAGGACGTGATCCAACGACGGCAAAGTCAAGCAAGCAGGTGCCTGCCGATGCTCTTTGATCTCAATACTTCAAGGGATTTTAGCTCACTGACGTTACTGTTCCTTGCCTATACTGTGGTGTTGGTGTCATTTCTTCGGTAATCTCCAAGACAGTATTCTCATCTTGATGTAATCGAGTCCAGTATATGCTAAAATTGAACATGTCAATTAAAACTTTGTTTTAGGTGCATAGTCACAAGTTAGGAGTACACCTGTGACACCTATTAATATAGATTGACTACACAATGGTTGCTACTTAAATGAATAATATCTTACCTTACTAGTTATTTCAAACTTTTCATGCAGTCGAGGCATCCTTCGTGTGTTAATTCTAATGTTATAGTATAGCAAGTAATCCATATCTCTTGCTCGCATATATCATCGATTGTATTGTAATATGATTAGTTTTAGTAGAATACAGGGCTAAAAATCAACGAATTGTTGATTGACAAAACGTAAACATGTAATTAGTTTGAGAATGCTTGTATATTTGTTAACTTAAGATATTTTATTATTGTATACATACCTGCATTATCGTGATGGATAACTCTTCTATCTTTAATTCCCTACATGGAATTATTATTTAATTGCTTATTCGAATTAAGTGATAAATGACCGGCAAATCGCTTGTTGTTTTCATTTTTATCAGTGGTCAGCTGGGATGTGACAGGTATTCGTCTTCTTTTCTTAAAGTGTGGCCGGACTTGTCTTCGGAAAGCTTGAGGCGATTTCTCGTGAGTACCATGGGCATTATAAGATCCTTTACACAAATAGTGCACTATATAAAAATCGGCCTTTCCCATTGGTCGATCCGCATGGCCCTCCGCTCGCTTCGCTCGCTACGGGGGCTCAAGAAAAGGAAACTAACCAGGTGCTAACCCAATCTAACTCAAGACATACCCAAAATCAAGAAAAAAAGCTGTTTAGAAACATAATCTTTAAAAAAAAAGCAACGGGGTTCGAACCCGCGTTTTCCAGGTGAGACCCAACGATCTAAACCTCTACACCATCAGAGTTCTTGACAGAAACTGATTGCATCACGCAGACATATCGTAATACGAGATGGATCGACCAATAGGAGACGTCGATTTTTACATAGTGCACTATTTGTGTAAAGGATCTTTAAATGCGTATCATGGTACAGAACGCGTGGCGCTCGGAGTAAATCGGAGTCCAGCTTCAGTGAATCAAGATTCTGAACGTACTTTTATATTTTGGCGGATTGTCAGAGGATATTGGTTTTTCTTCATCTGCGACTGACTTGACACTTCTGCACGGCGCGACGACCGGAGCGGTCAGACCTGTGACAGAGGCCAAATTGTTTAAGGATATATATCCTTCGCCTTGTAAAAGGGATTTGAGTAAATATCGATTTGTGATCGCTCGCCAACCTAATTATGGTTGATAATGTAGTCCTGGTGACTTTGTTCGTGGTAATTTATCCGATGACGCCGGATTTGCAAATGCCTGCTGTAAGTAGGTGTTTTTCATATCTGATTTTTGAATTCTGTTATTGCAGTTGGTTCCATCTTTCGCCTAGATGATCTAGTTTGTTGAATGCCATTTAGGCCATGATTAACATAAGTTAATTCCTGAACATTTTGGAGAATTCCTCATCACTAGGTTCATGTTATCACTGATTAACTGATGCTCTGATTCAAATTGGAGATGTTATCTTGTAATCATCCGACCTGGGAATGATCCCGTCCGGCTAATCACTCGGCGTGAGGAATGTGTAGTCCTGTACACTAGAGATCTGGGGATCCATATAGGAGATACACAACACGGCCAGTATATTTTAATTAAAATACATATAATCTAAATTTGATATCAATTTAATCTTAATCTAAAATAAGGGGGAAAATTCATGAATTTTCATTAGATATAAGTATTTTAAGACGAATTTATCTTAGAATTGGCTTTTAACCTTCACATAACTATTTAATCACATCTTGGCTAGAATGCTATAACCAAATTGTATATTTGTACATTGCAATGTGGGAGAATAAAATTTCAGTTGATGAGATTATGATCGACAATTAGAGAATATTCGGTACTCTGTATTAAATCTAATTTTATAATTGCATTTATTCTAATATCATAATGGCATTTATTCTAATATCATTTCTTTACTCGATCCTCTATCATGTTGAACGTTTGGTGGACATTCCCAAATTAAAATCAAGGTCTCGGTAGTTTAAACCTTTCAAGTTACAAAGGGTGGGGTATTTTTCAATGGTATTTTTTAATTACATTTTTCATTTTCTATTGATTCAAAGTTGTGTTCTATTGTCCAAGAGTGGATCTTGTTGACAAAGCAAAGCATAAATATTTAATGATGAAGGTAGAGTCGATAAGTTAAACAGTCACTCAGTAGTTTTTAATTTAATAATTTACATAACAAAAAAACCAAATAGGTATTCTCACAGTATAGTGCAATCAATTATTTATAATTATTTAATAAATGGTTATTAGGAGAATCAAATGTGTATCAGTATCTGTCAAAGCTATCGGTTTCTGATTTTATTCCCAATTTAACATCTAGATAAAAAATTAATGGCGTCCAAGATATTTGATTTAATATTATCAAGCTAAACCTTCGACGAACTCACCCCGTGCTCTCTGATGGACAACTGCCGTTCGCCTTATGGCAATCTTAAAAGAAGGTAATTAATAACTTAACAACAATTTTCGCCATAATTTGTCAAGTTTTTAGGCAATGCTTCTAGACAACCGACGATCATTTGTTTTACGTCACATATGCGATTCTTTACAAATAGTTTTGTCTCTTGGGAAATCATGAAATTCACCATTCACTAGCCAGGAAAAATTGTGCTGAACGCGCCTAAACATGTTTACATTTAAAAAATGTGCCTATGCAAGTTGAAATGAAATTAGGTTATATTTGTCAAGGATTCTTAACAAAACTTGAATTAGATTATTGTTTACGTAGAAGCGTTTTTATAAATGATATATTTTTACGTAGAATATAAAATTAAGAAAAAGTAGAGGCGTAAAATCGATAATAAAGATTTTTCCTCTTCAATGAACGTTGATATAACCCGGTCGGAATTTTTTGGCAGATCGCGTATTTTTTTCAGTGCATGTATCTCTATTAAAGTCCAAAACGATATTTAAACAGAAAAATCGTACTTCTCATCAAATGAGAGCCGAAAATGTGGCAAGCCACATCAATTTTGAGCCTTCACGCACGTGTACGTGTTAATTCATATATTTTTCAAAGTTGATTTTTCTAGATTTACGGTATTGCCTGGGGAAAGGTTTGTTTGGTTCGGTTGCGCCTCGGAACGAGCGGAGGGCGATGCGTGAAGTTAGCAGTACTCCTTCTAATTCCCGGGATCCCTACCCTTTATCATACATCGCGAACACACACGCGCAATACTTTAAATCGAAATTTGGGGTCTGTACCTAGATGCTTGTTTGTCTTGGATTAGTCTGTGTTAGGTTTGTTTTGTTGCGTCCGGTGCTGCCAACCTAGTATATCAAACTGTCCCAGGCACCAGTAGAAAATAATTTTCTTTAAAAATCCTACCATCTTTAAATTGTGTGCCAATACCACAGCGTAAGTTACTAAGCTGTGCCAATATAATAAGTTTCAGTCCCGTGGCGCGATCCACCGGCATTTGGAACAAGTATTTAGATCGGTAGATATTCCTGAGTGTATCACTCTGAGGGGCTTGTTGCAGGCTGGCTTATACCATGGTTTATACGTGACAATACGCAACCCGTCAAAAGACAGAGCATGTTAATCGGAATGTATAAATATTTCATATAAAGTATATTAATTAATACCAATGAGTCATTTCAAATTGATAGTCAGAGTGTAATACAAACAATAGTAAGTGAATTCCAGATATGCCTACCACGAGGCTTACCATATGTACTTATTTAAAATTCTAAACCAATAATCATTAGAAAATATTCGAACAAATGTCACAGTTCATTATACGTATACAAAATTATATTTAATGTCTGATGACGCACAGACTTTTACAACATAAGGGACCAAAGAAAATAGTGCACTTTTTCAACTTCATTGCTTAATCCACAAACAATGCAAGCAGCCTCAGCAGCCACGATGCTCTTCGTTTTGTCTCTATTAACTAATCCACTGATCCACTCTACTACTTGCACAAATTAACGGATCAGTTACAAGAAGAATGAAAATGTATATCTTTCAAGCAAAAATTTATGAAATTAACAGAAAAAATATAAGAGAACACCAGCAGCTAAACTACCAACTGCCTAAAATAAAAACATGGTGTAACGTATTGAACTGTTATAGTCATACTTGTCGTTGTCAAGTTTTCATTTAGTATTCAGCTGTTGTGCTTCTAACTCATAATTATTTTTTTAGTTAGATAACGACATAATATATCATTTGTGTTTGCAACAGCATCGACACGACTTTGGCTCCATCTCCAATCACCTTTCGTGATGTTAGATAACGAGAGAGCTATGCGTTAGGTGAAAAGGAAGGAATGCACATATTTGCGTCTACCTAGCGCAATTTTAAGCCTTCACGCATGCCTACGTGCTATTTCACATATTTTTCATTGTTATTTTTTCTTGATTTTGGGCATTGTCTCGGGTTAGTTTAGGTTAGTTTTGTTTGGTTGCGCCTAGACATGGACGATGTTTTCCGATACTTCGAAACGTTTGATATATCGAGGTTAAAAATCGATGTCTAACATCGATTAGTTTTAATTCGATGTATTTGTACATCGGTGTTTCACTGTGGCGATGTGTCCGAACATCGATGGTTTTCAGAACATCGATATTATTAGAGTTGTTTTAAGTATTCTATAGGCGCATGCGCAGCGCGCTGTATCGTTTCCTAGCACGCCTAAGCTATTTTTGCTGAAGGCATCTTCCCGGAAGCTATAGCGACAGCAATATAGCCAAAAAGAAAAACTAGTGATTTAGTGATGCGCTAACCGGGGAATCCCAGCTGTCCGCTAATCATAAGCAAAACAAATCAAGACACTGTAGTAATGAACTATCTCGCGGGACAGAGGAGCGATTGAGTGCCGTAAAAAAGCATATAAAAATAGTAAATATTCTGTTTGCAAAGACAAATTTGGTTAAAAATATGTTATTTTTATAAAGACAGCTACACTTTCCAGTTGCAATTGATTTATTTTTAAGATTCTACTAATATTTCACGACGCGCATGCATGGCCGTCCGCTCGCTTCGGGGCCGCAACCAAACAAAACTAACCCAAACCGACCCAAGGCCATAAAAAAATGATTTTTAGAGTTTTTGTGAAATGGTGTTGAAAATTTGTATCAAAACTCGAACTTTGGGATTTTTTTCGGTTCAAATGTGGTGGATCCTCCAATTTTTTAAAATCAAAGTATATTTTTTTCATGTTGAGAATGCCTTGGGTTAGTTTTGTTTCGTTGCGCCACCGAAGCGAGCGGGAGCTATGCGCGAAGTCAAATATTAGTAGAATAATAAAAAGGTAATCAACTGCAACGGACAGTGGTGACCTTTTCCCTAACCTTGTTACGCCACTGGAATATGAAAAAAAATAATATATTTTTAACAAAATTCGTCTTTGCGAATCGAATATTTTTATAGCTACATTTTTTACCCCACCCAGTACCCATATTCGCCCCACTGCCACTGTCCCGCAAAACAGTTGATTACTATTAAGATTTCCACTCAATTTATGTACTTCTGAAAAAAAAACGACAAAATCGGCCTGACACGTCAATTAAATAATTACTTAAAGAGCAGCAAAAGTTCAGTACATTAAGTATTTACGCTATTTGTATGGGAATCACGAGGATAACGATCACGATAATCAAGAATGCTTGGGTGACCGATCAAGTTACCATTTTTTTTTACGAGCGTGTGAAAAGTAACATTTTTCACACCCATTTCGGTTTGAAAAATGTCACTTTAACGCACTGGTGTGAAAAGTGATTTACTTTTCGCACTAGTGTGAAAAATAATTTACTTTTCGCATTAATGTGAAAAGTAATTCTGAAAAGTCTTTTTTGAGTAATTAAAAAATGACAAAAACTGAATGTAAATAATTTTATTAGAACTTTAGAAACACAATAATATAACATATTATGATATATATAAGATATCATGGCTTAAAAAAGTTTACCACGCAATTTGTACAGTTAGTTAAATTAATCTCCGACGGAAATTGTTGGTAGGACACTGAACTTCCGATCGAAGTATTCATGGCCAAAACATCTTCATTAGGCTGCGTACTGAGTCTGCTAAGAGCGAAGCAGATGATCGCCGAAAGCAATGTCCTGTATAGCTAGACGGGTCGGGCAATCCAAGGAAAACATATATATATAAACTAATATATCGCTAATCCAAATCAAAAATTGAAGCCACAACTAAAAGACGGAGCTATTTAAAACTCGCATAAGTCGGTCTTTGTCATTCAGCAGGTTCATACTGCGCAATCGTTAGAAGCGCTCTGTGATTAGTTGAAAATATATGTAACAGCCAATAGAGTTATCGCCTTGATTGGCGGTAGTTTATTGGATTTAAATTATAGCCGCTTGCCGAGGTTATTTTTTAAAACGGATATGTTTATTTGCTGTTTATTTTCAAAGCACAAACACACTAAAAATGTGTAAAAACAGTTTTAAATTGAAATTACAATTTGATGTGCACAAGATACGATACGAAACACACGACACAATAAAACACAGATGGATCGATAAACGGAACACGGGTCGGGGCACGGCCACCTATACGACAAGGCCAGGAAGCAGGCGGTTTTAGGCAAGGATGAGTCATCACACGTCAACCAAATTGATGGTCGACTTATTTGTTTACATTACTATTTTTCAGTCAGTTTTTTCATTTATTTAATTATTTTATAACGTGTAGATATTATAATTATATTTGGAAACGGTTTCTTGTGGGAGATTCCATGTAAGCTACCTAGATGTCCTTCATATTTAAGTAAAGTTGATGAAGAGAATGTCCACACTAAACGCAGAAAGATCAGATTGAATGTTGAGAAATGGAAAGGGGCTATTGCCTCGGCGATTGCTGAAAGTTTGGATAGAGCAACTACTTACAACGAAATGAAGCCATATCTTTTACTGCGCTACATGAAGCTGGTATCAAGATTAATGAACTCGAGGATGGATAGTTGAAAGGAAAAGGAAACTTGTCCTTTTTCCATTTAAATGAACTAGCTGAAGGGTACCCAAGTGTGCAAATGTCTGTGTTTCTGTCAGGTCAGAAGACTTGAAGTGTTTGTGGGCAATTTGTTCATTAAAAAAACATTGTGTTCGGACAAGACTGAGATAAAACTATCAGTACGTGCGGGTCGAGTATATTAAGTAATTTAGATAAAGTGCTTCATGAAGCCAAAATATTTTTGATTGGCAATAAAAATTAAGATGATATAACATCAACTATAGAACTGTAACTTTACTAACTATTGTATTTTGTAATTGTATATGTATTTGTGCAACCCTTGGTCTATTGTGGCTCACATCTGTAGATTCCACTAGGCCAGAGGCTTAATCCTTTTCATGTAATCGAATAGCTGTCTGGGGGTGGATAGTTTGTCTGGTTCTTTCCATTGCCAGACAGCATAAAACATGCTCCATTGTTTCTTTGCCCTCCAAGCACAAGCGGCATCCCGTTTCTCCGGAAAGCCGTATATCTTGTTCATGTGGCGAACTAACTAGATAAGTACTTGTATTTTTACTAAAATGGCTTGCATGAAGATTAGAATTCAACAGTGTCTGTCTAGAACAGCTAGTAAAATTGAGCTGCTTCGAAACTTTCGGTTTGCTTTTGTTGTTGCAATACTTATTGGTTCATACAACTGCTTTGCATTTTATTCACAGTACTTATACAACATAGAAAAATCATTGCTTTTTGTATTTATATATGTGATATTTGTTATACTTAACATTAACTAAGGTAATTAATCACTTTATTTTATCATGTATTCTGTTATTGCTACTTTAAAAGATTGTGCTTGAGTAGGTACTAAATAGGTGAACTGACTAAAAAAACCATACACTATATATACCTTTTATTTTTTGTAACTCGTTTTACTCTGAGAAATCTACTTGAATACTTATACGTAAAATACTGCCTTCTGCAACTGCTTTGATCTTGGGCTACATATTTCATTTAACTGTAATCACATTTGTTATTAACTAATCACATAGTTAGGGTTAGTTTATTAATACATACATATTATCAAAAATGGAAATTATAAGCCAACAAGCATGATACAAAACAATAATGTTATTCAGATATTCCGTTCATCTACTACTCGTAACTTTAGTTTATCCCTATCTTTGATATGATTTTTATTTCATGTATATTTCTTATATTTATTTTTATAATTAATAAACTTGTGTCCAGTTTTACCACATTGTCTTATTTTAAGATTAATAAGGAAGCACTGGGTAATAGAAGGGCAAGATTTGCTGCTTCCTGGCCTTGTATAGGTGGCCGTGGTCGGGGTCGGCCTCGGCCAGTTTAGCGCGCGACAAATGGACCAATCAGACCGTTCACTACAGAGCGTGCGCACAAGCAATGTTTTGAAGGACAAAGATAGACTTATGCAAAATTGATATTCCCATCTTTTAGTGTTGTCTTCATTTTCCACTCATTAACCAAATGAAGCTTTAGCAGTATATTTATTTTTACGTATATGGAGGAAAGTAGCTATGTTTTTCGGCATTTTTTTTTATCTAGCTCCAAAAGTATTTATGCCTATGCGCAGTTTTATGGGCACGCGTTTTCTATATTGGAAAAATAATCGATTTTTGGTATTGCCTATAGGACGTACACGCTCATACTTTCGAACAATCTCCACTAAATTAAGTTCTTCAATTGAATAACCACTAATAACAAATTCTCGGCAGGTTTTCGTTTTAGTATCAGGTATTTTAATTAAGTAAATGTCACCTTTGTCTGTGAGGTCTTCAATAGTCATCCGAAATAGCTCGTCTCTCCTACACCCTCCTGCGATTCCAATGATTAGTGTTACTCTCATGAGCAAAAAATCGTCATCGTTGGCCCCTGTTATTTTTGACATTTTCTTTGGAAAAACTTTAGATTTCTTCGCCTTATAACCTTCCGATTTTCTTTTCAAAAAATATATTAAATTTTTTTACCTGCTTATATCAATGGGATCTGGTGTCGTGTAAGTACTGTCGATTTTAAAGATATTTTTGTGTTCAATGAAAAGGATACATCAACAATAAACACATTAATGCAAAAAAAATTGCGGATGAAGCACTTTTGACTCCAAAAATTGAAAAAGAAATTTTATAAATGAGTGACATTTAAATGCGGTAACGATGACATTTTACTTGCAATGTTGTCAGACTTGGCTATCCTTCTTGATTTTCAAGTAAGCAGATTGTCAAGTCCAGGAGCATGTTTCATAAAGTAGAATAACAACTTGTGAAAGTAACTAAACAAGCGCGCACTGCACGCTTGTTCCTTATATGCCTCAGACTGACCAAATAAGCTCCCATTTGTCTCTTAACTAACCAAAACTAATTCAGACTAATGCAAAATAACTAAAATTAGTCCACTAACTAACCCAAACTAACCCAGATTGACCAAACGTAACCCATACTAAGCAAAACTAACCCTGGCTGTTTAGCCATATATGTATATACCTATAAGTAATAAAAGTTTACTTACGGTACACAGACGACTCAATTTGTCCATTTCCCAGTAAATGTCCGAGATCAAGTACATTTGTCATAAAATGAAATAATTTTAAAAGACGAGCGCGCTACGCACGTCAGTAAATCAACCACAGCTAACCCAAAATAATCAACACGAACCCAAACTAACCAACACTAACTCAAACTAACCAAAACCAACCCACACTAATCCAAACTAACCAAGACTAACCAAAATTAACCAAAACTAACCCAAACTAGCCCAAGCTACCCCATACTAACCAAAACTAACCCATACTAACCAAAATTAACCCAGACTAACCCTAACTAACCAAAGTAAAAAGATAAGAGCGCTATGCGCGCTTTTATATTCGCTATCCCAAACTAAGCAAATCCAACCCAGACTGACCAGTACTTACTCATACTAACCCAAAGCTAACCCAAACTAACCAAAATTAACCCAAACTAACTCTAATCAACCAGAGTAAAGAGCCAAACGCGCTACGCGCGCTTGCCCCTTCGCTATCCGAAACTAAGCAAAACCAACCCAGACTAACCAAAATTAGCCCATACTAAACAAAACTAACACAGACTAACCCTATGCAATTAAAGTAAGGAGACAAGCGCGCTACGCCCGCTCGTCTCTTCGCTATTCCAAACTAAGCAAAACCATCCCAGACTAACCAAAAATTAACCCATACTAACCGAAACTAACCCAAACTAATCAAAGCTAACCCAGACTAACCAAAACTAACCCATACTAACCAAAACTAACCCAGACTAACCCTAATTAACCAAAGTAAAATGGCAAACGCGCTACGCTATCTCAAACTAAGCAAAACCAGCCCAGACTAACCTATACTAACCAAAACTAACCCTAATTAACCAAAGAAGACAAGCTCGCTACGCGCGCTTATCTTCCGTATTCCAGATGAAGCAAAAATATTCGAAACTAACTTTAATTAGCCAAACAAGCGCATTGAGACGAGCGCGCTACGCTCATGACCAACCGTTGCGTTAATGTTTCCCATTTGATGTAATCTTTCCATAGAACTCAAAAAAAGCTACAAAATCGACAGTGCTTATATGACACCAGAACCTATCAATGTTTTTCTCTTTCGCTAGCATTGCCCTTAACATGGAATAATGACTCCAAAGGGATGAAGACTTTTGTTTTGTTGACTTCTGCTGGAA
Source organism: Pissodes strobi (assembly GCA_016904865.1). Classification (NCBI taxonomy): domain Eukaryota; kingdom Metazoa; phylum Arthropoda; class Insecta; order Coleoptera; family Curculionidae; genus Pissodes; species Pissodes strobi. The sequence continues at coordinate 8,720 of JAEQML010062542.1, read as the reverse complement.
ATATGCTAGTAAGACAGTCTCAGTGAGATTCTTTATTTTATTTCCACTACACCACTTTTCGAAACGTGTCTATGCGTTTTCATATTGGATCCTTGACCGGGCCGGTAGAAGCGAATTCATGGCTATTCTCGCAGATTATTCTACGTCTGATGAAGCTAATCATTGTTTTCTATGTCTGAAGATACCATTCTCTCCATTAGGTTCTTGGAAATAACGTTTTGAGGCAGAATTTTTCGAATAACATACGGTTTGTCAACTTTACTGACATAAAAAAAAACAATTTGAAATAAATAACATAGGATCACCATGATGATCTAATTGTTATGATAATCAAAACGACAAATTCAGGTAAATATACAGAAGTAATTTTTAAAAAACCAATGTTCATTATGCTCGTAGAAAAAAATCTTGTAAGATACGTGTGAAATGAAAGGTATGTTTAAATCACTCGTATGAATTTTCATTATTATGCCTTAAACGAGTACTTTTCACACTAAATAGCTCTTAGACAACGAACTCCCTTATTTTACAATAATACAAAAATTATATTAAAAAAGCTAACCATGGTAAATAAAGATATATTGCAATATCTTAGACAAACAACCTATCTGGAAAATTTAAATATATATTATCTTGTCAAAGTCGATTCAAAGCCTGACAATCTGCAAGAGCTTTTTACTGTTTTATTGTATTTGCTAACCATTTTCATTTTTAATTTTTTGCTTTTCTTGAAAACGATATCCGACTGGATATCGAATCGAAGAAATATAGGTACACATTTCATTAGGGTCACTAAACTTGCACTTGTGCAGTTTACATCCTTGAGCCTGGGCCGAAGTGGCTCTATAACAATTCAAACCAAATTTAATCCTTTGTGGAGCCAAAGGCAATCAATTCCACGGTAAGAATGAATCCTCCACAACAATATAGAACATATTTACATATATTATCTAAATATAACATCACAGTCCGTCGTAGATCACATAATCTTTTTAAGACTTAAAAAGATTAGTCCCTATTTTTGCCTTTAAAAAGTAATGTCTCAAAAAAAAATAATAAAACCAACCTAGAGTAATCCATGACATGTATAAATTTTTCAAATGAAATCCTGGAACGACAAAATAATTTTTAACTTTACTGTCACGAAAATTTTCACACAGGAAAGAAATTATCGCCAATTAGTAATAAAAGAAATGGTAAAAAGAACATCAACAATTTCTGCAAAATCTGTCACAATCTTTTAATCAACAATACGAAATAACTAAGATACCCTGTTTGACACCTAAAAATAGAATCCTATATTATACTATACTTACATCCTATGTATTTCTGCACGAATTTAACGAACCAAAAAGAAGAGTGAAAAAGGATTATTTGCTTCATCGTTTTTACATTTGTGCCATTTTTAGCGAACTATGTTTTGCAAATTATGTAGCTCTCTGAAAGTGAATGCCACTGTAACAAATCGTTTTTTTTAGGAAAATAAAAAATTTGCTTTATCAGCAAATCAAATAGTAATGTAAGCGAAACGTCAGCGTCGCTGTGTGACTTATAATAAATACTATAAAGCTAGTTAGTGAATTTAATTTGGTTCATGAACATCGAAAATTGCAAGTTATCAAAAATATACTAAACGCCATTTCTTATAAGATTTGTGCGGGGAATTAATTTTTTACGCCTCTCGAAATTTAAATCAAAAGGTGTTTTCATTGACATATTGATAGGAAATTAGTCCAGATTTTATTGCTTTCTAAGCTATGGGATAGACATCTATAAATTATTCGTTAATATTTATTTATATATACCACCTGAATATGGGCTACGCATGTTTGTAAACTTAATTTTAATCACTTGTTCTTTAGTGTCATCGAATGTATTGACGCATATTGATAATCAGTTGAGACAAGTTATGTTTTATTGTGTTATTCGATTGAATGATAAAAATGTAAAGTATGTATAATTGACTACAGAAAGATATTACTTCAAAATTTAGGCTGCTGTATTGAATAATGCTACATAGTTGTGCGCTTTTAGGATATTAGTAATTTTGATATAAGCAAAAATAATTTAATTTTAACACCATCAGCTTGAGCCCGGATAATTAGTTTGTCGGCCCTCTTTAACATGAGTTCGAACGCGCTCCTTTAAACTTATAGGGAAAATCTGGGCCCATGTATTTTAAGACAATAAATATCGTCAAAGATATGTGGGGATCACATTTTGTCTTGTATGTGGGAAAATAAATATTTTTAAATAGTGCAAATTTTGAAATATTCTCAATATTAATACGCAGCGGTTAAGAGACCTAAGTAGAAAAAATATTGTATTACTTTAAATTTGCCTTAATGGGTGAGTCAAATAGTTTCCTTAAAATCTGCATCAGGAACGGTCGAAGCGAAAAATCTCAAGAATGTTCGTCATGACATGTTTTGAGAAGGTTACGTTTCTACAATATTTACAGTTTTTTGCGCTCCCTGTAACCGATCGATCCTTCAAATATTGGGGGCTTTGAGAGATCTTGACTCCAGAAAGTAATCGAGGCCTGAAAATATTCCGGTAGTCTTTTTAAAAAATTGTGCATCATCCTTGTATAAGCCTCTAACATTACTTTTCAATCAATCTCTGAGAATTGGAGAATTTCCGAATGTCTGGAAGGAGGCCGCAGTTGTTCCGATCTTTAAATTACCGTCCTATTTGTAAAATCTCGGCTCTTCCCAAAGTATTTGATAGGCTCACCTATAAATATATATATATATTTTTTTCTGGTCAAAAATATTATTTTTCCGGAACAGCACGGCTTTTTTCCCGGTTGATCCCTCAAATCTTTTCTGATCGCTTATAGTGAGTTTTTGCGCTAGCAGTTTGTATGGCCAGATTCTGGTCGATGCTGTGTATACCGACTTTAGTAAAGCTTTTGACAAAATAAGTCATAATATGCGTCTTCGGAGGCTCGCAAAGATCTGTATACATTACTGTACATGGCAGTCTCCTCCTGAGGTGGATTGAGTCACACATGAAAGGTCGGACACTGTTTGCTTCCCTGAAGGGATTCAGGTCCAGAGCCTATACTAGCATCTCTCGACTGTCCCAGGGATCCCATTTGGGTCCTCTCTTTTTTATTATTTATGTTAATAATATTAATAGCTAATGTCTTACCTCAAACTTTTTAATGTATGCGGATGATCTCAAGGTAATTACTCGAGTCGAGTCTCTGAGGGATTGCGCATTGCGCTGATCTACAGAATGACCTTAATCGATTAATATCATATTGTGTTGATAACAGTTTATTTCTCAACCTCTCAAAGTGTGTGTTTACTAGAAACCGAAGTATATTTAACTCAAATTACACCCTGAATAATAATGAGTTAAAGTATGTCAATAAAGTTAAGAATTTCGGTGTTACATTTCATACAAAATTACTGTTTGATATACATATAGAGACTATTATTGGTTCATCCTTAAGGATGCTGGGATATATTCTTACGCAATCGGCGTGTTTTAGTCAAATCAAATCGATTATTTGTTTATACAATACATTTGTACAAAGTAAGATGTCATTTGCCTCAGTGATATGGAGTCCGCACTACGTGACCTATATAGACAGAATTGAAGGTATCCAGAATAATTTCATAAAGTACCTTTATTTCAAAGAAACCAGGCTGCATTTTAATATTCCTTTTTCCGAGGACCGAAATGGTGTCTGCTATTGTATTTCTGTATAAAACAGTTAATGGACACATTGAGTGGCCGAGAATCCTTCAAAATCTAGGTTTGAAAGTCCCTCAAAGAAATTTTAGATCTCTTGAGCTCTTTTATGTTCTATTCAGAAATACAAATTGCTCACCAAACTCCACTCTATGTAGAGCCATGCGGACTTACAATACTTACTCAGAGACAATTGATCTGTTTTGCATGTCCCATTTTGCGATTAAGAAAAAGTTTAAAATATTATGTTAATTATTCGTTGATTATACATCACCTGCTTTTGACTAACTCATTCTGCTTTTGTTTGTATTTCATTTGTTTCATATATTTCCATTCTTTTCCAGTGTATAATTTAGTATTATAAAGTAAACTGAACCGCTACTAAATTTGTAAATCCTTTTGATGATACAGTATTGGGTTTATAACTGTTTGCATCCCTGTAGTACTTAAATAAATAAAAAAGTAAATAAAACGATATTAAAATTCCCAACAGTAATATTCCTTCAGGCATCAACTTTTATTATGAATACATATTTTAGGATAGTGACCATACACGTTTTAAATATAACATGTCACACACATATTTTTTATTTATTAAAATTTAAATAAAAATTCCTATATCTAATATGAAAGATTTTTCTTCGTTAATTTTTCTAATGAAGTTATATTCGCTTATGTCCTATTATCCTACTCATCTCGGCACTTGACATTTGGTCCCGAAGAACTATTTTTGGCTTGTTTCTTGAATTACATTGTTAGAATTTCTGTAAGTCGGTATCATTGTAACAGTTTCTTTTATTTTCAGGTAAGTCTTATTGATAATGAAAAGAATGATGTTTCTCGGTGCAATCAATTTAAAAATGTAAGTATCAGAAGTTTTTTTTTTAAATATACCTGTGTTTCGGTGAGTTAAAGTTGACTTGCTAAGACCTTTCGATGTAAATTTGGTTAATTATGAAGATAAGAATATGTATTGCAAATAGATATTACGGTGACAGCAAATTTTTGATAATTATTCTGTAAAGAAACTATACAATAGTATATTTTGCGCTTTTGTGCTATTACCTTTAATAAGAAAAGAGATATGTTTTTTTGCTTAGGAAATATCACTGACTTTATACAATTTATAGAAAATTCTTCTCTAACGATCAACCAATTCTCGGTTATAAAATGTTGAATATTATAAGTACCGACCATTTTCCATTCCATTACATAAGTGAAGCTGCAATTATGAGATTTGTATTATTAGAGAGTTTGAATACATGCACCATTCATTTACGTACTGGAAGATTTTTCCAAAACTAAACGGTTTCTCTTAACTCCACCTAGATTTTTTCAAATATTATTTCTTCATTGTCATGAAATTTCTAGCACTTTCTATTGCTTCGTAGGAAGTGATAGACTTTCAGATTTCAATAGTTATAGTTAAGAAATTTAAATCAAAGTCTCTCTTGTATTCGACAGTAAATGAGCGTCTAGGGAAAAGGACTTCAATAATTTCATTTATGTAAGATCTTGGTGATTTTCAGATTGTACAAAATTATTACCGAAATCATAGAGTTGCTGTTCCATTTTCTTCATTGAAAGTTCTGCGTTATGATGAAAGGAATCCATAGCCATGAAAAATATTTGATGGTAATTTCGTTTGCAGATATTGCTTTGTACTTTATTATATATATAAGAAAAGAGAAGAACGGCCAGTTTTTATTTTTATCTGTGCGCTTATCAAGCTACAAGACTATTTTTGGGACATCACTCTTACTGCGAAAAAATTGGTAGAATGTGCTAATGATATCTTCTATATGGCGCTTGAATAATGCCAAACTGCGGCAAAGAGGTTCCACGTTCTTTTCTTTCCTACAGGGACAAATCACTCACTATATACAGATATGCGGTTGGCATAATATACACTGTGGGCAAAATTAAATTGGAACCCTCTTTAATGCTTAATAACTTTTTTATTTTAAAAGGATTTTTTATCACTTTTGGATATATTATGGCCTAAGGTATTGGGATTAAAAAGAACTTGGCAAAGACGATCTACTTCAGTGGCGTACAGAAAAATGAGTATTTTTCAAAACCAATGTATTTCAGGTCGTTGCAAAATTCGGCCAAATGAAATAAAGATGTAAAAATGGGCAAACAAGATTTGAAAGGGTTCGGAATATTGACCATTAAGAAACCAGGTCAATACAAACAAAATTAAAATTGATACTTTAATTTTGATAAAACCATGTCTTGTGGGTCAAGTTAAATTGGATCCTTTTTTAATGCTTAATGACCTTTTATTTTCAAAGGTTTTTTTTATCATTTTTGGGTATGTTATGGCCTAAGGTATTGGGATTAAAAAGAACTTTACATACATGATCTACTTCAGTGGTGCACAGAAAAGGGAGTATTTTTCAAAACCAATGTATTTCAGGTCGTTGCAAAAATCTGCCAAAGATGTAGAAGTGGGCAAAAAATATTTGAAAGGGTTCGGAATAATGACCATTAAAAACCCAGGTCAATTCAAACAAAAATAAAAATTGATACTAAGATATTGGATTAAAAAGAAATTTGTAAAGCGGGTCTACTTCAGTGGCGTACATTAAAATTTAAAATATATATATATTTTAATTTTAAAATTTTTAAGTAGGTTCAAAATTTCTGTTCGCCAATGAAGTTTTCTTTGATACTAATATCTTAGGCCATAACATATCCAAAAATTATCAAAAATCCTTTGCAAATAAAAAGCCACTAAGCATTAAAAAAGGATCCAACTTAATTTGCTTGATAACTTTTTATTTTCAAATACTTTCATATAATTTAAGGTATGGGGATTAAAAAGAACTTTGCAACGAGGCGTTCCTTCAGTGGCGTACAGAAAAAGGTGTATTTTTTCAAAACAATCTATTTCAGGTCGTTGCAAAAATCGGACAAATTAAATAAATATGTAAAAATGGGCAAAAAAGATTTAAAACGATTCGGAATATTGACCAAAAAAACCAGGTCACTACAAACAAAATTAAAATTTATACTTTAATTTTGGTAAAGGCATGTTTCGTGGGTCAAATTAAATTGGTTCATTTTTTAGTGCTTAGTGACTTTTTATTTGCAAACGATTTTTTATAATTTTTGGATATTTTATAGCCTAAGACATTAGAATTAAAGAGAACTTTGCAAGGCGGGTCTACTTCATTGACATACAGAAATTTTGAATCTACTTAAAATCTTTAAAATAAAAAAAATTATTTAAAATTTTAATGTACGCTACTGAAGTAGACCCTCTTTACAAATTTCTTTTTGAATCTAATATCTTAGGCCATGACATATCTAAAAATGATAAAAGAATCCTTGGAAAATAAAACGTCATTAAGCATAAAAAAAGATCCAATTTAACTTGGCCCATAAGACATGGTTTTTCCAAAATTAAAGTATCAATTTTTATTTTTGTTTGTATTGACCTAGTTTTTCAATGGTAAATATTCCGAACCCTTCCAAATCTTTTTTGCCCATTTCTACATCTTTATTTCATTTGGCCGATTTTTTGCAACGACCTGAAATACATGGGTTTGGAAAAAAATACTCCCTTTTCTGTGCGCCACTGAAGTAGACCGTCTTTGCAAAGTTTTTTTTAATCCCAATAGCTTATGCTATAAAATATCCAAAAATGATAAAAAATCATTTGAAAATAAAAGGTCAATATGCATTAAAAAAGATTCCAATTTAACTTGGCCCACAAGACAAGGTTCTAGCAAAATTAAAGAATCAATTTAAATTTTGTTTGTATTGGCCTGGTTTTTTAATGGTCAATATTCCGAACCCTTTCAAATCTCTTTTGCCCATTTTTACATCTTTCTTGGATTTGGCCGATTTTTGCAACGATCTGGAACACATTGGTTTTAAAAAATACTCCCTTTTCTGTACGCCACTGAAGTAGATCGTCTTTGCAAAGTTCTGTTTAATCCCAATACCTTAGGCCATAACATATCCAAAAATGGTAAAAAACCCTTTGAAAATAAAAAGTTATTAAGCATTAAAGTACATTCCAATTTAATTTCGCCCACAGTGTAAAATACTTTTAAACATGTCGAACATTAATACATATATTACTTTTTCTAAAATAGCTAGGGTTCTCATAAGCGAAGCATCGGTCACCGGGACATTATTGTCAAAATGCACAAAACAAGTCTAACAATCAACAAACAACTTGGAAAGTAATAATACTACACATATTTCATTAAAATAAAAGCAATTTAAACATTTTGATTCGCTATAAAGTGTAGTAAAATCTTTAATGGTATGTTAAATTAATACAAGAAATACGAAAAACTTATTTAAGGAAAAAAATACAGAATATACAAAAGTAAATTAAAAAAACATATATTTTTTGATTATACAAGACTAAATAAGAATTAAAATTCTTTGGGCATGCCAATCATATTTTTCAGATTTGTTTACCTGATTCAATAATTCCAATTGATCCTTGGCATACTTGTAAAATTCAATTGGCACATCCAAACTAAATGAGGAACGGCTAACTATAATCCAAATGTTAACAATATTGCCAATCCTATCGCATGCGCAGTACGATATATCAGAATCACCCATGTTATGATCCAATTAATTGCTGTCAACAGGTATTTTAGTGCAGTGGTCAGATCCTGTGCTTGTCATACGTCGGCCCGGGTTCGATTCCAGTGGCAAGACATGTTTTGTTATTATTTTCTCTAAGGTTATGTGTAAAATGTTTTTTTTTCTTCATTTGAAACTGATGACATGTCCCGGCGTAACGGGACGTATGGCAATCCTATATTAGCTCTAATTTAAATAAATTTATTTACTATCATCATATTTGCATTATAGTGCTTTAATGATAATATTAGTAAACAAAAAGTACGAGAATAAGAAGCTAGGCAATTTTAAGAAAAATCATTGAGAGTTCAAATTTATTATTTATGGCGCGTATAGACAAGAAGAAAGATCTTGGTTATTCTTACACATGTTTCGTTAATCATTAATCAATTGATTAT
>JAEQML010062541.1:0-24273 GCA_016904865.1 Pissodes strobi | reverse complement strand
GTGTTTAGTTTATTTATGATTTGGTAAAGGTAGAGTACCACGCTCTTTGTAACCTTCTAACTTTATTTATTTATTTTGAACTGGGATTAGAAGAAACTGAGTGTGAATAAAGGTAAGTTAAGAAAATGTACAATTAAAGGTGCACAGGACAGAACCAGCTGGGGGGAGGGTTAAATTTATTTAAAAGGCGCCACCAACTTGTAGACGGCACAAGTCGGAAAATCTCCAAGATGTAATTTGGATTTCGTCTCGACATAGGTTCGCAAGAAGAAAACAATAAAAAAATTAAAAACGACACAAATATGGAGCACAATTAAATCAACTCAATTACACTTACTAATTACTTCCTTGTGGAAACGGTAGTACTAAGAGATAAATGAAATAGATAGATACATAGATAGATTAACAGAAATATCGGTTTATTATTATCAAATATAATACAATACTTTGGAACCTAAGGCATTCGGTGTTACTTAATACATTACAATTACAAAATAATTTACTTCACTTGAACTACAATAATTGTTGATAACTTAGTAAATTTAAATAAATACATGAGTCCATCGCTGACTTATAGCAAACAGTACTTCAATCTTCAGCTAACTGTTATGCGAAACAAAGTATATTGTTATGCCAATTAACGGAGACAAACTAATAAAAAAGGCAAAGTTGCCTGCCATAAAGCATGCAAAATAGATATATAATTAATAAACATTAGCTGTTCTAAAAATAAGTAGAGCGAATGAAAATAAACCTTAGATATTTAGTTACCAAATTACCAAAACACGATCATGTTCCGTTTACACTTCTTGAGCCCGCTAGGAATATTGTCGCGAGTAATCGTGATGACAGTTCTTTTAACTTTTTCTTAATGCCTCCACCGGTCTGTCATCATACGTTTGAATCGCGATGCCACGCCTTATTCAGCGTGCAGGGGTATAACTCTGATGGTAGTACGGGATTCTTTACGTAAGGTGAGAAGCGAAGATAAAGAAAGCACTTAAAAACAATAAAGTATATTAGGTAAACTTAATGAGAAAAGATTAACAATGTGTACTGGTCAAAGACCCAACGATAGAGTTTTTAACAGCGTTTACTGGTCAGAAACTTAATGAGACTAGCCTATACCCAATTATTAAGGTGCGCATGCTTTCTCGACTTGAGGTATGTTTTATGAATTGTTTATAGGTCTTTTTGATCACTGCTTTGTAAATATAGTTTATCTTATGTTGTGTTGCGTTTTATTTAATGTTAAGGTATCTAAGAGCACTTGGACACTACACTTTGAACTACTTGACAGACTACTTAGAAACTTCACTCGAAGAACTTTGACAGACTCGACTTTTCTACTGTGGTTAATGAAACCCCTAGTCTTAGCAGTCGATGTGGCTAACCAAGAACTAGGTTTGGGGTAGGAAAAGGATTAGAACTTTAGCAATCATGTGACTAACCAAAGAGCGGATTGAACCAAAAGCAGTCATGTGACTAACCCTGGAGCTGGTTTTAGGTGAGACCAAAAGTCTGACGAACTGAAGGTTTGCCAGTGTATTTATATTAGAGAAATTGCTGATCATTGCATGCTTAAGGTTCATAATCGCTCCCGTTGACTGCTCGCGTTGTTTATAGTTTGCTTTTAATGTTTATTAAATAATTCCCAAGCTCAAGTTCAAACTTGGGACAGGGTGATAATTAGTTAATAGCTTTATGAATTATTATATTTGACAATATCAACTAATGGTATTGTGCTTACGTACAACACGTCAAAAACCCGTGAAACCGACGATAGTTTGATCTAAAACGCTATTCAAATAGTCAATATTCATTATTAAAAAACTTTAGGAAATTAAATTAGCGTTAGGGTATTAAATAAAGTATGGCAAAAGTAAAAAAACAAGCTTAAAACACCGAAATTATCTTGCTAAGTGTACAGTTCTATATGCAATTAAATATGCTTATAAGAAATAATTTGCTTATCTGACTTCACAGCTAGATCTGCTGGGCTCATCAATAGCTATCCATACAACACCAACACTTACATGACCGACAACCGCGAGGGTCATGGGTAAAAATTCCTGAACAGTAGATAATCGACACATTTAATGATTTTGCTTCAAATTCAAAAGGCAAAAAAATCAATTACCAGTATTAGAAAGCTGAAATCAGATGCCTTAAAGGGTGGAAGAAATAGAACCTCTGCAAGGTTTTAAAGAAAAATTTGCGGGTGCACAAAATGAAGACTCATTAAAACAAACAAAAGGTAACTCTTCTGAAGAAGACAGCGGAAAATCCAAGCACCGATAGCAACAGATTGCGTCTGGGACTTAAAAAAGGTTTAATGCAAGTGTGCTTTTATTTTGAAATTTAGTCAATAACTCAATAAATCCTAGACAATGAGTAAGACTAAATTCTTGAACACAAAATGGTAAACAAAATTTTGAATTAGGATGATAGATATAATTTAACTTTATCTTGGCAGTCAAGGATTCGGCCCTTTTTTGGCAGTTACAACTTGCTCTTTGCTTTTTGGACAAATTTTCAAGGGGAACTATTACACTTTCAAGATTAATCGCTTTTGGTAGGTACTAGTTTGGGAAGTGAACTAGTAAAATCTTGAAACCATTTAAATGAAGTGTATTAATTAAAATATCGAAGAAAATTATTCTCGAAAGTAGTCCCAAAAGTGATCTATATATAAACAACTAATAACTTTCCACATTAGGTACTAGCATGGAAGATAGCAGCTTTTGTTTCACATTTACTTCCTTCTATAAAATAATATGCTATAAGCAAAAATGCATATTCTACCAGGGACATTACGGTCATCCTGCTGGAATACATGGTGAGTGGCACAAAACATAAGTTATTAATTAGTAGTTTATATCTTCCGTGTGATAACGCGCAACTTCCCCCAACAGAAGAATTAATAAGGTTAATAGAATGCAGTAAAGACAAAGGTTTTCCACTAATCATGGGGTGTGATGCAAACGCGCATAATATCGTTTGGGGGAGCACTAACACTAACGCGAGAGGTACGGCTTTATTAGAGTATTTCGTATCGGAAAACCTTGAAGTAGCTAACGTAAATGCGGAACCAACTTTTGTGAATCGGCTTCGTCAAGAGGTTATCGATATTACAGTGGTAACTCGAGCATTTGCGGAAAAGGTAGTCAATTGGAGGGTAAGTAGGGACATAACTATGTCCGATCATAGAATGATCCGATTCGAAATTAGATCGGATAAGATGGAGAAGCCACTGAAAAGAATTCCGAGGAAAACAGACTGGAACAAATTTAGGGAAAGTCTGGTAATGTCCATGGGAACTTTAGGGCAGGCTATTTAATTAAAACAAGAACTAGAAATTGAGGTGGTAAAGCTAAACAGTGTAATCATCGACTCCTATGAACAAGCGTGCCCACTTAAGAAAGCGAGCGCCAAGAGGCTGCCTTGGTGGAGTGATACTCTGGATCGTCTTAAAAAAGACGTGAGAAGATCACACCGCCACGCTTTCAGGGAAGGGCGGCAGGAGCTCTGGGATGTGTATCTGGAAGCCAGAAAGAAATTTAAAATCGAGGTCCGACGTAGCAAAAGAGACAGCTGGAGGAAATTCTGTGGAGAGATGGAGTCTCTCTCGGACTCAGCGCGTCTGCTTAAGCTGCTTGGCTCGGAAAGACAAAAAGAGATTGGCTCTCTGAAAACAGGCGAACAATGGACGGCGAACAGAGAGGAAACGATAGAGCTTCTTCTAAAACCCCACTTCCCCGGAGAGGTACAGACTACCAACTGGGACGAGAAACCAGAGCCAGAGATGGACTGGAACCTTGCCCGAAGTGTGGTGACTGAGGAATCCATAACTTGGGCAGTGGGGGAGTTCAGTCCATATAAGGCAGGAGGGCCGGATGGAATTATACCCATGATGCTGCAGGCGGGCCTTCACACGTTACTTCCTTACTTAAAGAGAGTATCAGAGGCCAGCATAGCACTAGAGTACGTTCCACAAGCTTGGAGAGCAGAGGATGTCGTCTTCATCCCCAAGGCAGGGAAGAGAGACTATTCCCATCCCAAGTCCTTTAGGCCTATAAGTCTAACTTCATTTTTAATGAAGACAATGGAAAAAATGATTGACAGGTTCATCATGGAAGAGATCTTAACTGATTCTCCTCTACATGATAATCAGCACGCATACAAAAGGGGGAAGTCGACTGAAACGGCTCTCCATTCTATAGTTAGAAGGGCTGAAAAGGCAATAGAAAACAAAGAAATGGCGCTAGCGCTCTTCTTTGACGTAGAAGGAGCTTTCGATAAGGCTAAAACGAAGACTATCTGTCAAGCCCTCCAGGCCAAGAGAACACCAGTTCACTTGGTCAAGTGGGTAAAAACGGCACTGGAAGACCGAAAGATCAGCGCCACGCTGGGAGAAGTTCGCGTCGAAGCCGGGGTAAGAGGGGATTGCCCACAAGGCAGCTGCCTCTCGCCACATTTGTGGTGCCTGGTGATGGACAGCCTCCTGAGAAGGTTAAATCTTGAGGGATTCTACGCATAAGCATATGCTGACGACGGGCTAGTAATGATCACGGGCAAGTTCGTGAGAACGGTCTGCGAGCGTATGCAGGTGGCGTGTCGGATAGTTCAAGGTTGGTGTGAGGAGGAGAATGGTCTTTCAGTAAACCCAGGGAAGACCGAACTCATTCTCTTCACAAGGAAACGAAATCTAACAGGTTTTAAACATCCCATACTCTACCAGACGAGACTGAGCCTAAGTCAACAAGTCAAATATTTGGGAGTTATTTTAGACAGTAAATTGACGTGGAAGTCACACGTTGAACAGGTGGTGAATAAGACAACCGCGATTATGTGGCAACTAAGGAATCCTCCAGTGGCTGTACACTGCTGCGATAAGACCGAGGATTTCCTACGGATCCGTGGTCTGGTGGCCAGCGGTGGCCAGAGCCACTAATGCCCAGAAACTGGCCAGACTGCAAAGGCTGGCTTGTTTGGGTATTACCGGAGCATTGAGAACAAGACCCGGAGCAGCACTGAACATCATCCTGGGGCTGCCGGTCCTCCCGATCTGGATTGAGAGAGAGGCAATGGCGGCTCACAAAAGGATGATCGGCAGTGGCCTATGGCGAACGGACTACACAGGGAAAGGCCATACGACTATTGCCGCCAAAATGAGTAGGGATCTACCCATCATTGCGACCAAAGGCAATATTCCAGATGGCAGATTAAGACTGAGAAGGAGTTTCCAAGTGGAATTTCCATCAAGGGAAGAGTGGCTGTCAGGCCAGGTACATACGCCGAGCGGCGTACACGCATGGTACACTGACGGCTCATGGATGGCTAATACACAGTCATCCGGAGCCGGTGTATACCTAGACAATACTAAATCAGGAGAAAGCACTTCGCTGGGGAGATATACCACTGTTTTCCAGGCGGAGCTGTTTGCTATTTTGGAAGTAGCAACCAAGGCGGAGGTAACAGAATGTGTAGAGAGTATATATATTTACTCGGACAGTCAAGCCGCTCTCAGGGCGATCCAAAGACCCAAGGCAAGCTGTAAGCTAATTCAGGAATGTAGAGACGCCCTAGACAGATTGGCTATGCGCAAGGAAGTAAGACTCAGATGGGTTCCAGGGCACAGTGGCATTGAGGGTAACGAAAGGGCCGATGAATTGGCAAGACAAGGCTCAATGAGCCACCTCGTCGGTCCAGAACCTGGTCTGGGCTTAAGTAAAAGGCAAATCTCTCAGGAATTAAATAACTGGGCCTGGAACAAGACAAAGCACAATTGGAGAAGAAAAGAAGGATGCAGACAAGCCAAGGAAATGATTCTAAATCCTGACGGATCCAGAGCAAGGCGACTGCTAAGAAAGAGCCGAGAGGACATCAGGAACTTGGTAGGTATTTTGACTGGGCATGGAAGCCTAAACAGACATCTGCACCTTATCGGCGTGAGGGACAGCCCACTCTGCCCGAACTGCGGGACAGGGGAGGAGTCCTCATACCACTATATAGGAATTTGTGATAAGTGGAGTCGCCTAAAGAGGAAGATACTGAGAGCACCAACACTTGCTCGGGAAGATCTAAAGGATCTGGACTGGGAGGACGTCCTCACCGGGCCGGGTGTTGGCAGTAGCCAGGTAGGGGAGGGCGGATCGGGGATGGTGAAAAGGGACTTACAGGCCTACTTACCGGGCTTCGGCCCCCCACCCTTACTACTACTACTACTACTACTACTACTACTACTACTACTACTACTACCAGAAGTGCAGAAGCGTGAGGAGGTAAATTTTAACTCGAATATTTTCCCGCCAAAAAAAAACAGGAGCAAAACTACGTACCTCGCCAATTTGTATTTTAATATTATTGGTATCACTAAAATGCTAAAATTTCTCTAAGCAAAAATGCATATTCTACCATGAGTGCAGAAGCGCGAGGAGGTAAATTTGTACTAGAATATTTTCCCGCCAAAAAGAACAGGAGCAAAACTACGTACTTCGCCAATCTGTGTTCTAATATTATTTGTATTACCAAAATGCTAAAATTTCTCTGAGCAAAAATTCATATTCTACCAGCAGTGCAGAAGCGCGAGGAGGTAAATTTTAACTCGAATATTTTCCCGCCTAAAAGAACAGAAGCAAAACTATGTACCTCGCTAAATTGTATTTTAATATTTTTGGTACCACTAAAGTGCTAAAGTTTCTCTAAGCAAAAATGCATATTCTACCAGGCGGTAGGTGAGGAGGTAAATTTTAACTCGAATATTTTCCCGCTAAAAAGAACAGCAGCAAAACTACGTACCTCTCCAATCTGTGATTTGATATTATTTGTATTACTAAAATGCTAAAATTTATCTGAGCAAAAATTCAAATTTTACCAGGAGTGCAAAAGCGTGAGGAGGTAAATTTTATCTCGAATATTTTCCCGCCTAAAAGAACAGAAGCAAAACTATGTACCTCGCCAAATTGTATTTTAATATTATTGTTATCACTAAAATGCTAAAATTTCTTTAAGCAAAAATGCATATTCTACCAGGAGTGCCGACGCGTGAGGAGGTAAATTTTAACTCGATTATTTTCCCGCTAAAAAGAACAGAAGCAAAACTACGTACCTCTCCAATCTATGTTTTGATATTATTTGTATTACTAAATTGCTAAAATTTCTCTGAACAAAAATTAATATTTTACCAGGAGTGCAGAAGCGTGAGGAGGTAAATTTCAACTCGAATATTTTCCCGCCTAAAAGAACAGGAGCAAAACTATGTACCTCGCCAATTTGAATTTTAATATTATTGGTATCACTAAAATGCTAAAATTTCTCTAAGCAAAAAAATGCATATTCTACCAGGAGTACAGAAGCGTGAGGAGGTAAATTTTAACTCGAATATTTCCACGTCAAAAAGAACAGAAGCAAAACTATGAACCTCGCCACTTTGCATTTTAATATTATTTGCATCACTAAAATGCTAGAATTTCTCTAAGCAAAAATGCATATTCTACCAGGAGTGCAGAAGC
The DNA here is from genome assembly GCA_016904865.1 of Pissodes strobi. Taxonomy (NCBI): domain Eukaryota; kingdom Metazoa; phylum Arthropoda; class Insecta; order Coleoptera; family Curculionidae; genus Pissodes; species Pissodes strobi. The sequence goes on along the minus strand of JAEQML010062541.1, from coordinate 16,759 downwards.
ATGAGAAGGTAAATTTTAACGCGAATATTTTCCTGCTAACAAGAACAGGAGCTACGTACTTCTCCAATCTGTGTTTTGATATTATTTGTATTACTAAATTGCTAAAATTTCTCAGAGCAAAAATTTGTATTCTACCAGGAGTGCAGAAGCGCGAGGAGGTTTTTAATTCCCTGCCAAAAAGAACAGAAGCAAAACTACGTACCTCGCCAATCTGTGTTTTGATATTATTGATATCACTAAAATGTTAAAACTTCTCTGAGCAAAAATGCATATCCTACTAGGAGTGCAGAAGCGCGAGGATGTAAATTTTAACTCGAATATTTTCCCGCCAAAAAGAACAGAAACAAAACTATGTACCTCGCCAATTTGTATTTTAATATTATTGGTAGATATCACTAAAATGCTAAAATTTCTCTGAGCAAAAACGCATATTCTACCAGGAGTGCAGAAGCGTGAGGAGGTAAATTTTAACTCGAATGTTTCCCGCCAAAAAAAAAACAGGAGCAAAACTACGTACTTCGCCAATCTGTGTTTTGATACTATTGGTATCACTAAAATGCTATAATTTCTCTGAGCAAAAATGCATATTCTACCGGTAGTGCAGAAGCGCGAGGATCGCAACTTATATGAGCAAACTGGTCCAATATTATTATAGTCTCACTTAACTATGCTATAATTATCACAGAACACTATCAATTGGTCTCAGTAGAATCCTCCATTTTATGTACTTCAGTCTTATGTCTTTCGTCAGGTCCTCCCTTTAAAATAACTTGAATTTCTTCCAAAGTCTTACCTTTGGTCTCTGGGACATAGATCAGAGAAAACAGAGCGGTGCTCAGTGATGATATTGAAAATATATAAAATGGCACATCGATGCCACACAGTCTGGCCAAATTTTGATATAACTGAATAGATGCTAACCCAGCCATCAAGAAAATAAAATCTGCCAATGCCATGCCCATGGCTTTGACTTTTGCCGGGAACAGTTCAGCGGTCATCACGATTGGTACCATTCCAAGACCAATTTTAAACACCGCGGCGTAAACAAGAATTGCTGCAATTGGGATCCATGAAACGTCATCTCCGTACCCGTTCCTTTGTAACGTAAAATAAATGGCTATTGCCAATAGAGAAAGCCCACTGAAAAAACTGGAAAAAGCCAGGAGAATTCTTCGTCCAAGGTGGTCAATTATAAAGACTGTAATAGTTCCTGATATGAGCATAATTCCTGTGAAGAGAACTCCGGCTGCATTGGAACCAACGTAGGCAGATCCTGCTGCTGTTAAAATCGAGTGCAAGTTCATGAGTATAACTGTCATACCACTGAAATGTTGAGCGATGTTTAACACCGTCATCACTATAACAGCTTTCCTATTGCTTTTTGATATAAACAAATCTTGCGGCCGACCTGGAAAATAAATAATATCAACTTTTAGTGTAGGTGCTGCAAAAATGGTTCCGCTTAACCAATTATGAAACAATAAATTAAAATATTTAAAACATGTTTGTTTACTTTTGGAAATTACAATAATGAACTTGATGGTACCTGTTTCAGTTCTTTGGCGTTCCACTGCAGTAGCGATAGCTTTAAGCTCCTTATCGACATTTTCGTATCCTCTTAATCTCCGTAAATGGCGCTTGGCTTTCTCGTACTTCCCTTTCGAGAGTAAAAAATATGGTGAATCAGGCATGAAAGGTACTCCAACTAATTGTATTCCGACAATGATACCACCTGAAAAGATTGGAAAATAAATACGTCCCTCGTTCTTTTGGTATTTTGCAATATCGGCGGATATCAAATCATTCGAAAAAATATCTGGGAAATAACAAAATTACCCAACAAAAGATTCTGGCTTGAGTTATCAAGGGTTGCCTGGTCTTGGCATGTACAGAAACTAAAATTATAGAGGGGACATCAATTCAAAGAATCGTGGGTAGGAGATATAACGGATGCTAGAGGGAAAGAGCGTTTGCTCTGGGAGATGCACTTGGGAATGGTTTTGTGCAACGATAAACACTCAATCGCAACCTTCAGCGGGTCCAGTGATCCAGGGAGGAATGCTGGGCTGATACCTTATGGGGAAGGGGAGTAACAGCGGAGAAATGATGAAACTTTAAACGACCCTAAATATACAGTATATACAGTTAGAATTGGACTAAAAAGAATAGAAAAAAGTGAAATTTAGTATATGACTTTAGAAACACAAACGGGAAAGGTTTAAGAAATAGTACAGGAGATTTTACAGGCAGCAATAGATCTTGAAGAGCACTGCACAAAGTACTGTAAAGCGCATATAAGAAAGAGGAGAGAAGGCGAAAGCATATCACAAGACTGGTGGAACAGAGATTTTGGTATTTTACGCAGCGTTAAGAAGGGTCAAAAAAGAATATCAGAAAGAAATGGACCAAGAAAATACGAATAAGAAAATCGACACATGGCTTCCGATTAGAAGGGAGTATAAGACCATGATCAAGGAGAAACGAGCCACCAAATTAAAACAGGACATCCATAAATTAACGAAGAATGAGTGCTGGAGTAAGATGTGGGATCTTCACCAAGACGGAGCTGTAAATGTGGCGAAAGGGCGATCAGAAAGGAGAGATACAAGAGAAAAAGAGTAAGACAGAAGTAGAGAATATTAGTTCTGACAAGCATTTTAACAATGAAGAAGTAGATGCAAAAACAGCAAGACATGTGGGGAAGACAAAATTCCCAACGAGGCCATCAGCCTGTGTCCGTATGAGAGTAAGAAAAACCGGGTACCGGCCCATTAGTCTCCTGCCGACACTGGAGATAGGTTTAGATAGGGCAGTAAATACTAGAAAAAGGAGATGGTATGAAAGGAACGGGAGGATGAGTGAGGAACAGTATGGATTTGAGAGCGTGAGGGACACTATCGAGGTGAAAGATTAATTGAAAACAATCAAATAATAAAAGAAGAGGGAAGGCACTCACTTGTAGTTATGCTTGACCTTATGGCTGCTCTTTTAACCTAGCTAGCCCCGTAGAATTTTTGGGGGATAAAAAAGTTCAAACTGGGGAAGTCTGGGAGATGATTGAGTGTGGCTGCCCTCAGTAATCAAGCCAGAAGACAATCCTCCGAATAGTGTTAACAGAAGGACGGATCAGGGAGATTAAAGAAATGGAGGATGGTGTTTATGGGCAAGCTTCTGCGGATGACCAGGTCCTTTTGGTGATGCGCAGGTTAGTAAAATAGATTGAGAGAACAAGGGAAAGGCGTGGCAGGTTCGCAAACCATGGAAGAAAGCCAATATGTGTTGGCTGTCGAAGCCGAATTCTCATTACCGGTCCATTAGTCTCTGTCGACACTGATTTAGATAGGACAGTAAATACTAGGGTAAGGAAATGGTATGAAAGAAACGAAAGAATGAGTGAGGAACAGTATGGGTTTGAGAGCGTGAGGTGCACTATCGAGGTTACTGAAAGAAAAAGTGAAACAATTCAAATAATAAACGAAGAGGGAAGGCACTCACTTGAAGTTATGCTTGACCTTATGGCTGCTCTTTTAACCTGGCTTGGCCTATCCAAGTAGATCGAGGGATAGAAAGTATAACCATGTCATGTAGAATGAGGTACTTTGGCATTTTCTGGCGGATAAAATAAACTTTCAAAGTGAGCAAATCTGTGGGATGAGGGCTGCACTCAGTAGCCAAGCCTGGAGCCAACCCTCTGAATAGTGTGTATGGAAAGACGAATCAGAAAGGTTAAGGAAATAATAGAGGATGGTATTTATGGGCAAGCTTTTGCAGATGACCAGGTCCTTTGGTGACTCGCAGTTTAGTTAAACAGATTGAGAGAAGAAGGTAAAGGTGTGGCAGGTTCGCAAACCATGGAATAAGGCCAAGCTGTGTTGGCTGCCGAAGCCGAATGTTCGGTACCGGCCCATTAGTGTCCTGTCGACACTGATTTAGGTAGGGCAGTAAATACTAGGGTAAGGAAATGGTATGAAAGGAATGAATGAATGAGTGAGGAACAATATGAGGTTGAGATCGTGAGGACACTACCGAGGCGACTGAAAGATTGACTGAAAAAATTCAAATAATAAAAGACGAGGGAAGGCACTCACTTGCAGTTATGCTTGACCTTATAGATGTTCTTTTAACTTGGCTTGGCCTATCTAAGTCGATCGAGGGATAGAAAGTATGACCATGCCATGTAGAATGAGGTACTTTGGCATTTTCTGGCGGATAAAAACATTCAAAGTGAGGAAATCTGTGAAATGAGGGGCTGCACTCAATAGCCAAGCCTGGAGGCAACCCTCTGAATAGTGTGTATGGAAAGACGAATCAGAAAGGTTAAGAAAATGGACGATGGTATTTATGGGCAAGCTTTTACGGATGACCAGGTCCTTATGGTGATGCGCAGGTTAATAAAAGAGATTGAGAGGAAAAGAGAAAGATGTGGCAGGTTCCAAAACCATGGAAGAAGCTGTGTTGGCTGCCGAAGTCCAATGTTAAGAATCGGCTCGTTAGTCTCCTGTCGACACTGATTTAGAAAGGACAGTAAATACTAGGGTAAGGAAATGGTATGAAAGGAACGGAAGAATGAGCGAGGAACAATACAAGTTTGAGAGCATGAAGGACACTATCCAGGCGACTGGAAAATTAATTGAAAACTTTCAAATAATAAAGAAGAGGGAAGGCACTCACTTGTAGTTATGCTTGACCTCATGGTCAACCTGGTTTAACCTGGCTTAGCCCATCCAAGTAGATCGAGAGATAGAAAGATTGACCATCCCGTGTAGAATGAAATACTTTCGGATTTTCTGGGGGATAAAAACGTTCAAACTGGGAAAATCTATGAGATGATTGAGAGGGCCTGCCCTCAGTAGTCAAGCCTGGAGCCAACCCTCTCGATAGTGCGCATGGAAGGACGGAGCAGAAAGATTAAAGTAATGTAGGATGGTATTTATGAGCAAGCTTTTGCGGATGACCTGGTCCTTTTGGTGATGCGCAGGTTAGTAAAAGAGATTGAGATGCAAGGGGAAAGGTGTGGCAGGTTCGCAAACCATGGAAGAAGGCCAATCTGCGTTGGCTACCGAAGCCGAATGCTGACTACCAGCCCATTAGTCCCCTGTCGACACTGATTTAGATAGGGCGGTAAATACTAGGGTATGGAAATGGTATGAAAGTAACGGAAGAATAAGCGAGGAACAATATGAGTTTGAGGGACACTATTAAGGCCACTGAAAAGTTTAATTGAAAAAAATCAAATAATAAAAGAAGATGAAAGGCACTCACTTGCAGTTATGCTTGACCTTATGGATGCTCTTTTAACCTGGCTTGGCCCATCAAACTAGATCGAGGGATAGAAAGAATGACCATACCCTGTAGAATGAGGTTCTTTGGTATTTTTTGGGGGATAAAACGTTCAAAGAGAGGAAGTCTGTGTGATTAGGGGCTGTCCTCAGTTGTGAAGCCTGGAGCCAACCCTCTGAATAGTGTGTATGGAAGGACGGATGAGAAAGGTTAAAGAAATAGAGAATGGTATTTATGGTCAAGCTTTTGCGGATGACCAGGTCCTTTTCCAGCTTAGTAAGAGATTGAGAGGACAAGGGAAAGGTATGGCAGGTTTGCAAACCATGGAAGAAGGCCAAGCTGTGTTGGCTGCTGAAGCCGAATGCTCATTACCGGTCCATTAGTCTCCTGTCGACACTAATTTAGATAGGGCAGTAAATACTAGGGTAAGGTAATGGTATCAAAAGAACGAAAGAATGAGTGAGGAACAGCATGGGTTTGAGAGCGTTAGGGACACCATCAAGGCTACTGAAAGATTAATTAAAATAATTCAAATAATAAAAGAGGGCAGCTACTCACTTGCAGTTATGCTTGACCTCATGAATGCACTTTTAACCTGGCTTGGCCCATCAAGAAATGGAAGATGGGATTTATGGGCAAACTTTTGCGGATGACCAGGTCCTTTTGGACCTGTTAGTAAAAGAGATTGAGAGGCAAAAGGGAAGGTGTGGCCGGTTATGCAGGTTGAAATATAACTTGTCAAGACGAAAAGCATGTTCATCGAGGCAAGGGGACATATAATGGAACGGGTATTAAATATGGAAGGAAACAAACTCGTATGTGATTACTGTATACGAGCTTTATTGAACATGTAAAGGAAAACTAGGAGAGATAGCGACTAAGCTAGGGGCTTTGTACAAACCTTATATATGATCTATTAGTTGTGTCCTGCACTTACGTATAGCTGCGAGATATGGGAAAATGAGCCAAACATGGTCGATTAAAGCCACACTTCAAAACTTCAGAGATAATGTTTCTGATTATGATTGCAAGGACGTGCAGGACTATATCCACGAAGGCTCTTTAAGTAGTAGTGGGTGCAATTCCGTTGGGTATAGTGGCTAGGGTCGATATGAGTATAGAAACAGGATGAAAGAGGGGAAGGTAGCAAAGAGGGTAAAGGGTTTTCCCAAAGGATAGTAGGTGCCATGCCGTTGAATAAATTGGCTAGGGCCAGGTTTGAATATAGAACCAGGATGAAAGAGGAGAAGGTAACAAAGAGGATGATAGAGGACTAAAGTGCTTTCACAAGCGATGGGACCCCTATCATTCAAAGGACATTAGAGAAGGAGCAGAAGGAGCAGAAGCGAAGAATATATATTGATATGGGGGTATCAAGGGCGACATGGGGTTAGGCCATGCAATAGAGAGGGAGGCGGGATGGGTTAAGGGTCATTGTAAGGGAGACTGGGGCAATTTTTTTTCGGAGAAGATTAAGAACCTAGATGAGGGTGGACATGACCTCCTTTTAACAGACTCTAAAATGATAGTGGTAATGTTGTGACAGACTAAAACTCATGATTTAATAAATAGAATGCAGGAAGTGATAGTGCACTTTAGGGGCAGGAACAAGAGATTAGAACTGGCATGGATCAGTAGCAACTCTCGGGGAACGAAGGGGGTACACGAGCAAGCCAATATGAGGAGGAGAGGAGAGAAGAGAAGTTAAGGATATTACGGTATTGAACATAAATTAGTATTTAAGAGACGGTTTGTCAGTTTCTAGGGAAAATAATTCTACACGAATTTTTGTCAGCTTTTAATCACATCTCCTCAAGAATTTTGCCCATGAGTAATAAGTACTAAATTTTGATTTTTTAAATTCTATATCTTACCTATAATCGAGCACACGTAGAAAGGGACGAACGGAGCTACTCCATAAACTATTAATAAGCCTCCCAGCATCATTAGGAAAATGACACCAGCGAGAAATCCTCTTATTTTCTGATCGGCTATTTCCGCTACGTACATCGGTCCAGCTACAAAAGCTACATCCGCTGCTAGGCCGGTTAGAAATCTTGCAACGTACAGATAGTTAACGTTGTCGGCTATTCCTATTAAAACCTAAAAAAATATTAGTAATTGATAATTTTAAGGTAAAATAATAATTTAAAAACAAAATCAAAACTTTCAAGTTGAGTGCTTATCGGCCTAGTCCAAAAAAAAATAATCCCCAAGGAATTTATGACCGATCGAACAACAGCAATGCAATCACGCCTAGTAGACAGTTTCCTTACTTTCCGAATTTGACTAGTGTACAGTACTAAAAATAATAGTAACTTCCAGAGTTTATAGTGGAAAACTAACCGATCTATAAATTATTTAAATTTTCCACTTGCCCTCGTAGACTATTTTTATCGATAACGTCTGAACGCGTTTTAAAACAAACTCTCTACTAACCCAAGCGGTAAAACTGGACGATGAGGCAAACAGCACCGTTTTCTGTCTGCCGATTTTATCAACCATATATATGGTGATTGGCAGCCCTGCCAGTCCTCCAATCATGTAGACCGACTCCAGCCAGTCGATATCCGATTCAGTTATTTTAATTGGGCTATCGTCTGCTTGCAATATAGGAAGGAACGGTGCCGACCAGCCAAACTGCATCCCGTCTGAAATGGCCCCTACAGTAGCTGCAAAAATAATACGATAAAGTTCGATTTTGTTTCCCGTTTAAAACATTGATTTCTAATTTTTTTTAGATTTGTATAAGGCAGAAATTTTAAATAGGTCAACAAGAATAAATAAATCGAATAAACTGTTAGACAATATCGGCAATTTTATGTACGTTATTAAGTGTAAATATAAGTAGGTCAAATAAACTGTTATTATTTGCCTAGACAAAAGTGTCTTTAGAAATATGTATTAAACAAATAAATTAAATAAGATTGTATATTAACGATATAGGAATAAACATTAAAGAATTATTTTTTAAGATATGGGAACAGAGTCGTCGTTTAAATATTATGTATGTTCAAGAAACTATATTTAGTAGCAAAGAGGCGCAATATATGCAAGGTAACGAATCATTTTCATGTTAAGTTAAATTGTAGATGTCTTGGCAAATGTTGGGGTCCATCGCTATTAGGGAGGGGGCATGTGTGACCTATTAAAACATTTAATCAGGATATTAATTTTATTATCACTTTGTCCTAAGTTTGAACTTGTACTTGGAAAATTTTATGTAAACGATCAAGACAAATTATAAAAACACCATGAACTTCGCTATAATAAAAATAAACTAGTAAACTAAGCTAAGACTAAAAATAAGGAATGTAGATGAACGAAACCGATCAAGAACTGTACGAATAATGCAAAGTAAGTTAGGGAACTAAAGAAGAAAAATAAAAAAGCCAAAATAAGAAGTGACAAATAAGAAGGGAATGAAAAGGGAGAGAGGCAGGTGTTTCAGGGTGTTAGACAAGCTACTGGTATGTATATCACAGGCGTTTGGTACAAGATTGAAATTTTTGCACATGCTGTGAATGGAGCTCTGGTACAGAATATTAGATCTCGCCAACCCCAGTGTGAACGCGGGTTGCTGGCTAGCTCCTAAACGCGGTACATGAGATGGTATACATTTCACAAGAATGGGACATCGATCACATCATGGAGAAGCTTATAAAGGGGATGTTACTTGTTGAAAGTCTCTGCGCACATACGAATCTGGACAACAAAAGGTTATGATCAAACCCTCTGTCTGAGTAGATATCGTCATCTCTGAACATAAGATACTTGAGAAATCGCCTCTGCACAGCCTGCACCGAGTCAATGTGGCAATCATACAATAGATACCATATATGTGACCCATAATCCAGCCTTGTTCTAACGAATGAGTAATAAAGCAGTTTGATGACAAAGATGTTGGTAAACTGTTTACAATTTCTAATCAGAAAGACCAACATTCGTGACGCACCAGCCACCATCTGCTCTATATGGGGAATAAATTTAAATTTTTCGTCAAAAACTATGACAGTTGACGATCTATCCAAGACAGTGCCACTAATGGAATAAATGAAGACGATGGGACTTTCTATGATAGGTAATGGCACTACATTTTGGGACGTTCAGACCAAGTCTGCTGGTTGCGCACCAATCGCTTACAGCGTCAAAATTAGCCTGCAAATGAATGTCAATGCGGTTGTAGGCTTTAAATTAAGCGTCAATCTTGCGAATTAGATCATCATCAAATATATTGAATAGAAGGGGCCCATGGTGGAATCCTGAGGTACTTCCGAGGTTTGAGTAAATATGCCAGATCTAAAACACTCAATATCGACAAACTACCTGCGATGCAAATGATAGGATTTTAGGGGTGCGATGAGACTGAAAAACCAATTGGACTGTATGTCTTTTGTAATAATACATGATGATCGAACGCTTTGTAGAAATCCGTGTAGATTACGTCGACTTGGCTCCTAGCATTGAGAGCCTCGCAGACAGTGCAAGAGAGAACACAGATTAGACATACACGACCTTCTTGAGAAAAATTCGTGTTGCTTGACGGAAAGTCTGTTTTTCATCTTGGAGAAGATAAATTTGTGCAGGATAATCTCGAATATTTTGGAGAAGTTACATAGGATGGAGATAGGAAGATAATTCTCAATAACTGTTGGATCGCCCTTTTCATGAATGGGACAAACCCTTGCCACCTTCCAGGTTTCGGGAAACATGCACAAAATCCAAGATCAGATTGAAGATATGACACAGTGGCTAGCAAACGATGGAACGGAATGGGCAATAGATGATCGATCTTGTATTTATGTTCTTTGCTTGCTACAACTATATCGTCAGTAGTTATTGGCTTAATGCCGATGCTGTCGGAATACTGCGTCAACGAATCAATACTTGCAGGCTGGTGGGAGATCTGTACACACTTTGGAAATAGTTGGGAAAAGCTGAAACGACATATTGGGCTCCGTGGCAAGAGTGATTAGTGTCTGAAGCGGCTGGAATAAAAGACCAGAAGTTTGAGGAATCAGAACTTATGATTTATTAACCTTAAAGTTGCAATGTTCAACGTACATCGCACATACGCACGGACGTGACAATAATTATAAAAATAAAAATAAACTTTATTTCATAAAAATGTGTGAAAAAGTTACATAATTTTTTTGCCTTTGGTTATCTGTACTAAAAGAAACAGTGGCAACCACACCGAATAGCCCGGCTCTTATCGTTGCCTCGGATCGACCCTACCCGATGGACTTGTAAATGGTTAGACGAGAGGGGTAATAAGAGCACTGAAAATATGATGTATTTTAAATTATTCTAAACATTGTAAATGCGACGTATTTTCCCGAATTGAGGTTTTTCTCCCTTTTTAAAACGTACGCGGCTTGGCAAATGTTGAGGTCCAACGTTATCAGGGAAGGGGCATGTGCGACTTACCAAAACATTTAAATTGCTTTCACTCTGTCCTAAGTTTGAACCTGTACTTGGGAAATATTATGTAAAACTTCAAGACAAATTATAAACAACGCCAGCGAACATCGTTGACAATTATGAACCTTAAAGTTGCAACGGTCAGCGTATATCGCAACGGGACGTGACAATAATAATAAAAATAAAAAAATAACATTTATTTTATAAAAATGTGTGAAAAATATAATGTTAAAACAATTAGGAAGAGGTATCAAAGTCCATCCAACTAAAAATAGGGCATGTAACTTTCCTGGATAAAATCAAAAGTGCGTTGTATCGAGAGACTCAGAGGTAAGATTATGTATGTCTGGTGACCCACATCGAATATAACCCCATCTATAAGTTAATTTAAAAAAATACCGGTTTTTGGGATATTCATAGAAGTTAAAATGGTTATGATTTTGAAACATCAGAAGTTTAGTGCCATTTCTCCAACTTAACACCCCATATAAACTTCCTTTCTAATGATGGATCACAAGTTGACATTTACTTTAAAGATTGCACTGCAGGAGCTATTTACAAAAAAAATATGTCCTCTATGTGAGTTTATGAATGACAATTTTCAAATTTTTTCCCATTTGATATGCGTAACTTACCAAAGAATGCTGCCATTAATTGTGGAAAAGTGCCCTTAAAAACACTAAATATCTTATACATGTTGTATAAGTAGATGGACCCTGATGCTCACTGTAAACTGAATTGTTCAATGCAAAGATTCCATGCTTAGCTTATTGCCACAAGCAAAGTGGAAATAATAATATTTTGACAATAGGTGCTAATAGCATTACCAACAATAACGAATTTAGCATTATTATTTTGAATTTGAACTATCAATTCGCTTCAGACGGTATTCTTTTTTTATTATTCTATAGGGTATTTTGCACTTTTGCAACAAATATCACACAATGGATGCATCGACCGACATTTAAGTGATAATTTAAAATGCTCTTTTTTGATGCTGCGGTGTGTTTGTTTATTTAATTTCGCTATTTTTATATCGATTGTAAGAGAGGAGATGAATAATATAAGAAATACAGTGTCGGGCATTTTATTATTGAAATATACCAGGGTGCTTATGCATATAGATATAAAATATACATGAAAAAATGGTCACCCCACAAAGTACTTTATCCATTACTTTAAAGCATATAACAACAATAATTATTACTCCGTAAAACTAATTCTGAAATAGAAAATCCCGAAGCCAACTTGCACCGTTTGAGAATGAGAAACTTATTTATAATTTCAGACGAAATGTTGTCGCCATTAACGCAAAATTAAACTCAAGTTTAAACTTTACCCCTGAGATTATTTATAAATTTATGCCGAATAAAACAGTTAATACCAAAAAAGTTCCACAACGCTTGTTTACAAGAGAGATTACCAGAACTTTGTTCTTCCGCTTCATTGATAAATAACTGGATTTTTTTAAATTGGGATTAAATCCTAATGAGGAAATGATGTGCTTAAGCCAGGCTCAGGCCTGAATGCACAAGGGCAGTTCAGTAGGATCTCGATTTTTCTATATTAAATTGATTGTGGTAAAACTGTTTGATACACTTGATAGCAATAAGTTTTATTTGAGAAGATTTAAAAACTAGTTTTCCTTTACCTTGAGCAGCAACACACTTATCGGCCTAAGTCGATAGCGAAGTACCATTGAAGCTTGCAGTGTTAGGATTGCAATATAAATTACGCCAAGCGGCCATGCACTTTTGCGACGTTGAATCTATTTGGAGATTAAATACCAGTAAAAAAACTATACAACTTGACGCTAACTGAAATTAAGACAATGATGCTCAAGATATTATTGCTCGGAATCCTGATGATGATGGTTCTGATGAATAAATACAAAACAGGGATAATAATTCATGTGCAAAACAAGACGCTGACCAAAAAGATTTTGAGAATTTAGATCGAAGTGATTTGGAAGAGTCTGAAAGCCGAGATCCCTCCATTGGGTTTATACGGCTGTCATCTACGAGCAATAATAATTCATATTCAAACTAAGAGACTGTCCAAAGCGATTTCGAGAATTTAGATGGAAATAATTTTGAAGAGAGATGAAATTTGAAAAAGCTGAGATAAAAACATCATTTGGAGCCAATATACTCAAAGAAGTGAATTTGCAAAGTATGAGGGATAACTGTCAAAATCTTCCCTCACCCTCTAGAAAAGCGTCAAAATATCACAGATGAACTGAGCGCATGTTCTCAATTCCTGACAAAAGATCTAATTGAAAAGTTAGTGGCATATACAAATATATTCAGAACTCTCTAGGGGGAGCACGATTGAAATCTGAGTCACGCCAATTTCAGAGAAATATGGGTAAAATATGGTTCCGTGCTTATTATTTTTCAGGCAGGCATGGGGCCGAAAAGGTTTTTATTTCTACCCAAAACATTAATATTGTACAATCGTTTTCCGTGGGCGATTTAGCTTTGTACAATATATACCGAATAAGCCAGTGCCTATAGCCGAGACACCTCCATTGGCTGTAGTATAACCCATTATCATCTACGTGGCCATCGTATGGTGGACCGGTACGCAAGCGGCCACGTATAGGGCTAAGATAGACAACATTCACGTAATGTTGTGCGTGGGAATTACGGTGATTGCGGACGGCACCCACCAGGGCCCTTGAGAGGTTGACTGTTTGCTGCTCGTCCACGTTTTTCTGAAGCATATAGACTGGAAAGCCTTCTTCAGAGATAATAAGAGAATAATGATGAAGGGCGGTTGATAATTGCCAGGAACTATTAATGAGGAGAAACAACATACTGCCCACCATCGAATCAAGTAGACCTCTCAGACCTCACATACACCAAAATATGGGTACAAGGTTGCAGACGGATCGCAGCGTACTTCTGGCTACGATCCCATCGTATGGTATACAGACGGCTCCAAAATGGATAGTGGAACTGGAGCGAGTATATATGGGGAAACCATAAGGAAGATAATTGCTTTCGCTCTTAGGATTCAGGCAAATCTGTTCCAGGCCGAAATGTATGCGATCCTCAAATGCGGGTACGGGAACCTGTTACAAGCCTTTAGAAGAAAGGACATCTACATTTTCTTGGACAGCAGTGCTGCGATGCTGTCTTAATGTAGGGACGCCTTTAGGGTTTTAGCCGAATATAGTGTCGCCGAATATAATGTCCCGGCCAACGAGAAGGCTCGAGCGCGTCAAGGGTTCAGGGCAGACTTCAGGAATGAGACAGGCTAGGCTCCTCTTGGGGGACCTAGCGCCTAGTCGCGTAAAAGCTTTCATGGCTTTGAAGAAAAAGTACTTGAGGCTTGTGACAGGGCTCCTCACAGTGTAATACCGCTTGAACCGGCGCGGCGTTTGCATCTGCTAGGGAGCGCACAAGATCCGAAATTCAGGTAATGCATGAAAGATAAGGAATCGTCTACTCATGTCTTTGGCGACTGTCCAGCCTTGGCTAAAAGAGGCGCATTTTGGGAAACTGCGTGCTGAACCCGGAGGACATAAGAATGATCCAACCAATACAGCTGTGTGCCTTTGCTAGGGCAGCATGGGCATATGTTTGTGGCCTGTGACCGAGAGGTCTCCCTACCACCTTCTAAAATGTGTTCATTTATGGCAGCGGAATATATTTAAAAAAATTTTGCCCTGGCCGATTCAAAGTTGCTTTATGACCCGAACTTTGAAATTTATTATGGTAAACAACCAGAAGAAGCATTGGTTGTTTCAAATTCCTCTACTGATATTGCTCTGAAATTGGTTGAGCTATTTGAATTTATACAACTCCTTTCAATCTTGATTTGGAGTAGAAATTGGTGTTGCCAAATATATTGACTTTTGGATACAAATATATGGAATACTTATTCCTTGAATCATTGGTAATATGCATATGTCCGTGAGAATTGTATGACAAGATGTATATTTATTTTCAAACTTGAATCCTCAACATACTCCCAGGCCAGAAGTACTGGAAATGTCCATATCTTCGGAATAAAGTAGCATCGTTTTATCTCTCCTGAATATGCTAAACGAATCCACCCATGTTATGAATTAATGAGGTGACCTGCCTCAACTTCTATTTGATTAGAATGAATAATCCAATTCTCAGAGGTTACTGCCATTGTTTCCGCTATGCTTGTTTCTAAAGCTTTGAAATATATTTCAAGAACCATCTGCTCCAGACATGTTGCTGTAGTTGCTACATATATTGGAAACGGTCCAGCCGATTTATTGGAACATCTCGAACATCTAGATTCCGCAATGTTATGAGCGATCGTCCGATAAGAAAGTGAGAAGGCATGAGAGTACGAAAAGTCATAAAGATCAGAGAAATGTGGCGATAGACGACGAGGATTAAGAATTGCTTTTACCTATGCTAAAAGAGTACTAAATGATTCGAAAATTCCTACGGCTTTAGTTAAAGCCCGTTAACATGCCGTCCACAACTCACCAGAATTTAGTGCGAAAGCCTGGAATGTCAAGTGATTTCACACTCATGTTTGAAAAGGAATTTTCTAAAAAAAGCCGTGTTATACAACTTATTTTTACCGTGTAGAAGTGTATTATCTTTGAACCTGCATTTTTGACATGAACTCGCCAAATACTTATTTACAAAGTGTTTACCTCATAAATAATTCATGCAGTGTCTACATTTTTGATGCGTTAGATTCCTTGTTGTATGAACAGCTTGAAACAGTTAGCACATAATAATCTTTAGACTTGCAAACATTGCAAACATTCATTGTTTGATTTGAGAAATACGCTTTTGATTAATGTGGTTCATTACCTACAGATTGAAACATTCGTTTGTTTACACTTAATGTTTCTGAAAGTCTTGTTTAATTTTTTGAAGATTTTTGAAAAGAATTTAGAAGTTCTCTGGATCTAGGTAACCCGTCTAAACCCATTATGCGCCCACTCACACACCTACTCAGCCCGATAGCTTAGCCCCCATCGCGAAGGCACACTGTATATTCTCCGGATTCAGTACATAGCTTCCGAAGTAGGTACACATATTTTATCCTAGGCAATGCTGGACAGTCGACAAGAACATGAGTCGACCGTTCCTCGTCCCCGAAGCACCACCACCAGGAGCCCTGTAACAAGCCTCTTCCGAGACAGAAAGGCTCTCAACCTACAAGGCATCGGATCACTGAAAAATAGCTCACCTCATTCCTGGAGTAACTCGCTATATATCCTTGTTCCGCACATTAATTGCGTTCCTTAGGATGGTGGCGGCCATACTGTAGAACGCACCTGTTACAGGCTCAGATTCTTTTAAATGCAGACGATCTATCTGCCTCATTGTTCGTTCGTTCACAATGCAAGTTATCACAGCCGATAGAGAAATGTGGGCATGAGAAAGAGTGGATTCAATGCTGCTAAATAAATTGGTTAAAATTTATGAACATGTAAATTATTATGATAATGTTCACCAGACAATACCTAATTTGGGCACCATTATAACTGTCCCTGTACCATCGATAATTTCCTCCCATTACAGATAGTTTGGTCTGAAAGTAAGAGAGAAATCGATAGGAAAAAAAAACGAACGAAGAGCTTAACAACCGAAGGGTTGATTGCTTGGGTTTAATACCATTTCAAAATTAGAAGAACTGCATCAATCATATTAAGAAAATGATTGAAGCAGGGTTCCGAAGGGAAGCCTCCTTAAATGTTATAGACATTGAACCTTTGGTATTAAATGCTTCCGATCTTTCTCTGGAAAACTTCAACTACAAAGGTATCGATAGTGACTTTACATATATTTCCTATACATTTATTCTCAGCCAAGTTCGGGGCATCATCGAGTAACACCCACCTGGAAAGTATTTTGAGAAACGATGATATTTATTGCCTAATCCCATTATAGATGGTTGGGTCTGAAAATAAGAGAAAAAATGGAAGAAAAAGCGAACTAAATGAATCGAAGTGTTGATTCCTTGAGTTTAATACCAAAATAGAAAAACTGACTTCATCATATTGTAATCTACTAAAATGCATAAGCTATTAAACAAATATCACCCTGTG